>JAVJIF010025980.1:0-62889 GCA_038442645.1 Agave tequilana
CATAAGAGTGTGAAGAACAAGTATTAGATAATAGAAAGCATCAACAATCTATTAAGTTGCAATATCCATCATAAGTAGGAATTGAGATTTTTCTGAAATTTGTTCAACTGTATCATACTTGATTTATAATGGTATTAAAATGCATACTCTTATTTAAGTAATTTTATTTACTGAACTGTTGAGTTCACCCATCTCAGATTGATGTTTCAGGTCACGATAAAGTGAAGGCCCGGCTTAGAGCGCAATGATGTTCTCCTAAGATGACACATATATTTATTGTGGAATGTGATTTTTTTTGTAAACTATGATTGTATTAGTATTGTAGGATAGTGTTAGTAGTAGTAGATAATGTATACTTACGAGTAAGAGTAAAAATCCTAAATGGTCTTGTGTTAGAATGTTATATCGAGGGAGTACTCTCGTGCATATGTTTAATTGATCGACATTGAGTTGAAATTTTAAGATGGAATTTGTAAGTGATAATTAAGTTGAGGTCAAGCCGAAATGGTATATATATTGTGTAGATGTTGTAATTGATAAGTAGGCGTTGTAAGCTGAAATCTGAGTTATTGTATTGGGGTAGGCTCCATATTTGAGAGAAGATGTTGCCGAAATTTTCAAAATTTTTTGATTGATTTAAGTGTAATAGATGTTGATTATAGTACTTGAGTGATTAAAAATCTGGGACCGTTACACTCCTCGCGCTCCTCTCCCTTGCGCCACGACCAGTAGCCCGACCTCCTAACCGAGTGTCGTGTCGTGTCCAGCCAGCCCGAGCAAGTAGCTGAGCACAGGCCGTCTGCCGCTTCGGCCTGATCGTCCCATGTTCGTTCGTCTCGCCGCCGGCACCTCCCTCTCCCACCGCCGTAGTTGCCTCCTGAGCCGCCGCCCTTGCCTTCCTCCCTTGCACCATCGGCTTTGATCTTCGCCTGCAACACAATCAGAGAAGAAAGAGTTTAAAACCAAAAGAAGAACAAAGAAAAACGGGTTTAAGTTATCACTCTTTCTACAGGAAACTGACCCGTGCTATAGTAACGGGTTCATAAGTAGAATAGGCCCATTAGTGCACCATCTTCGTTTTCGAGTCGTAAGTTGCACGTCCGGATTCTGATTCAAGCGATTTTCGAACCCTTGCGTTCGTGATGAGGAGATCTACGCATCGGTATCCACTACAGGTCACGGAGGTGCTTGTGATTCTTAGTAGGTAACTGTCTTACACGGTCTATTATTTGTGGGTTTGGATTTTCGTCTCTACTATTTTATCGATTATATCTGCTGCTACTAAAATTTGAGATTGTGAGATCCTGATATATTTTGTAATTGCTAGTCTACATATTGGTGCCATCTTAATGTAGTATGCATCAGTATATTTGAGATCAGAAAGGTATAACTGTAATTGCATCATTTTGTAAAGTCCATTTGCCTCAATATTAGTTTTAATTATTTTTTCTATCTAAAACGTTTGTTGGTGAAGCGTTGCGATTATATCACTGATCCCTGATTGCACATGCATCACGTTTCACATCAGTTTTAAGTAAAACTCATCAAATTAATGAATAAGCTTTCAAATTGTATTCCAATCTTGTTCTAGGAAAATTTATTTTTGAGGGTTTTTCTATTATCTTTTTCTTTCTACTTCACATTTTCCTTTTTCGTGTCTTAAGTGAAAATGAAAAAAAGTTAAATTGACCAGTTGTTTAGTAGCATATAAATTGAGATCCAAACTGATAATCGTGATCCAGATTCCAAGCACTTTGTAGCCCTTGCACTGTTTTTCTATTGGGTCTGAAACATCCCATACCGTAGGGTCTAGACAGATTACTACCTCCAGCCTTGATCACCAGCTGTCCATTATGTGCCCACTTGAGGCATATAGGCACTCAGGATTTTCTTTTTCTGATACACCTCAAATGTTGCAAATCAAGATGAACAGGGTAAACTTGTAGAATTGAGTGGCCCATCATTGGATGTGGATGTTCAAATCCTTCTTGAAGGAGCCTCTGTGGATGTCTCAACCTCGCAATTTGCAGTATTCATATATAAAGCTACCACTATCATTGTGCGGAGAGTGCCCACTCTGTGTGCGTGTGTGCTCATGTGCATGTTTCTAACAGTAGCCACCCATCCATTGTGATATGTTGAGGGTGAATCTGTGTCGGCATCAAAGTTCATTAAGAAGAAGAGAGACCACTCTGGTCCTTTTTCATGTAATGAGCTTATGGAATCACTTGCCAAATTTTGGAGACGTGTCTGTGTGTACGTGTGCATTTAACAGTTTGCAAGCATCATTGTCATCTGTTGGAGGAGTCTAGATTTGTGCTCACCAAAGTCATGACAAACATGGAAAATCACAGTGGTCTTTTTGTCTATGGAACCACTTAATGGACACATTGTCTTTTAATGCATTGACAGCATAATGGTGATTAGAATAATATATCTTGACTATACATGCAAAACTATTTTGCTGAATAAATTTTTGTCATCTGTTTTTGGTACCAGACTTGGTCATGGTTTCTGTTATATTTCCTTTTATGAACAAATCTTTGTACCTTATAGGCATTTTATGCTTTGTCTTGTACGTCGTTTATGTCTTAGGAAGCCGTGGCCATATTGTATGGCATATCTGATGCTGCAGCAGCATCATGAAAACTCCAAGGAGAGGCTTTTGCCCGAGGAAGCAATGATGACATCACATGCATAGTCGTCCGATTCGAGAAGTCTTGAGCAATTGAACTATGGTATCTGCACTATACACAGAGCTAATATCTTTACTGAAAGAAGACCATTCGAAGCTTGTTCTCGCTGTGGGAAAATTCTGTATTGCTGGATCTCCTTGGCCATATGCGCGGTTCCGCCTTGATCATGCTGCATTCAATCAAATTCATGGCCAGCTCTCTTACCAATCAATTTCATTCCACTAACTACTAGACTGCAGACTATTGTGCGCTTTTGTGTACCTGTTCTTGTTGTCTGATCGATCAAATGTGAGCTATAGATTTCTTTTGCGATTTCAATGCTAATTTGAGTAGACTTGGATTACTCTGTTGGAATGGTTGTGGAACTACTAATCCAAGTTGTTACCTTTTTAATTGACTGTCTTTTTTTAGTTCCTTTTTCTAAATGCATATTCCTGTTTCCTGTTTTCTTCCTTTTCTTTAATTTTGATCCTTCCATGGGACCTGTCTTAATTGCTGCATCATTTTGATAAGATCAGATGCTGACACTGATGATATTGATATACAAGGTATTATCATTTTTTCCTTATATTGCTTGCATCACTTTGATAATAGGAGTAGATACTGATATGATGATATTGAAAAAAAAAAAAAAGAAAAAGAAATGTATAATCATTTTATTGCAGAACAGAACCAAGCAATAGAATAAAGCCTGGAGTTCAATATGGCACACCTGAACAGAGATCTCAGTCAAAGATGCATTCTCTCTTTGACAATTCTGCATCAAACATATGTGCTTTGCCTTGTGGGCAAGAAATGGGCATGTTCAACACAATCCACACAATCTGCTGACTGGTGTGGACTATTCAACACAAGGCATGAGAGAATTGACTCGTCAAAGGTGATCGCTATCGAACTTGTGATTCTCCTCTATCATTAAGCATTTGTTTCTCTATTCTCTTTGGGCACCCACCATGTGTTTGTAATTTGTCTTCTTTTTTAAGTTCTCATCCTCAAATTATTTCAAGTTCCATATTTTTATCTTTTATTCCTTCACTTATTTCTCTACCTAATAATTCTCATAATGCTTATCTATATAATTTTGACAAAATGCAGCCTGAATCAGTCCATAAGAGGGATGGCCTGTCCTGTGTCTCTTGTCACCCAACACATGGCTGAGCCTGACCTGGTTGCAATCTTTCACAAGAAGGGTAACCTGACACAGTAATTCCAGCCACCAAAATTTTGCAGCAGCACATGAAAGAGAAACTTACTGTGTTACATGAGAAAGTGCACATGAATGATTAGGGTTTTGCAATTCTGGTGAAGGGATTTTTGGATGATAGTAAATGTTACAACTTGTTTCATAGATTTTTCATTTTAAGGGAAAATTTTTGATTTCAATGAGAGTGATACATTATCTTATGTCTTCTTTCATTTGTATATTAATATGTATAATTCTTCCAATAATCTTGGGTCCTTTGGAACAAAATATATTCACCACTGATTGATGGCTATCATTCCTGATATACTTAAATCCTAGTCATATATGCCTCACTGATTGCTTGGCAATTCTCTAGTTGGGCATGTTGTGGAATCCAATGAGTTCAGACATTCTGTGAGAGCCCACCAACTTCATGTTTTCTTCCAGTGACAAAAATCCAGTCAAATTGAACAGGTTATATATAGGAAAATATGTTGGCAGGATTTGATGGTGGTTGTTGGTCCCCAATCAAATCTGTCATCTCCTTTTATCATTGGACTTTGCGTTGTCATCAACATTAGCTGCCAAAACTAACCCCGCAAGCTCCATTTTATTTTGGAAATATTGCCACCCCACCCCACAAAAGATTCTTATTTCAAAATCTCCTGATATTTCGAACTGTGCCAGAAACTCCTCAAGTACGAGATTTCGTCCACATGGCCCCTAGAGGCATATATCGTATGCACGTGAGTCTGCGATGGTGGTTTAATGATCAAATTAAACTTCTTTCTGAAGCCATTGTCGAGCCAGTTCCTTTCCCTGAGGGGAAAAAAAAAAAGAGAATTGTTGACATGCTGATGTTAACTCCCCTGCAGTCATTCTCTCTTGCTCATTGCTTTGCTCATTTTCCCTTCAGCCTCTTACTCTCTCAAATTCTCATCTCCTTCTTTACTCTCCAAAAGTTCTCAAAATTCATCCTCTTTCTCTTCATATTCTCTCCAAAGAATATAATGACAAAAAACCTTTCTTGCATCTCTCTGCCTTTTCTCGGGCACTCGTCACGTCGTCGGATCTGGACAGTGCTAACTGTCGTTGCCTCCAGTCGTTCCTTCGGCCATGGCATGTCAACAGAGGCGTTGCGACGAAAGGCGCGCGCCGCTGGAGGTGATGTCCACTAGAAAACCGCAGTTCAAACAGATGATCACACCGACGACGATCTCTCTTTTGACGATCATACGACAGAAAGAACCATAAGTGAGGTGCTCTGCAACCTCAAGTCCTCTTCAAAATGCGAGAGAACCCCTGTTTTGAAGAAGAGAGCATATGTTGTCATAGTAGAAAAAATAGGCCCTTTTCTCCACATGAAAGAAGAGGCCAGCGCCTTCTTATAGTGAGACGTGTGTACATCTTCTTCTATTTACCTATTTTACAATTCTGTCCAACTGTAGGTTGATTAATTGTTGTCCACCTTTATAAATATTTGTCCAACACGCCCATATATTTGTCCACCTTTTATAAAATTTGTCCACCACCTTGTCCACCTTTTTATGTAGCTTGTCTACATTCAATGTTTGTCCACTTTATGATGGGGAACGAACTCTAGGAAATCTCAACCTAGGGTTTCTCTCCCAAGATAGGAAAATGATGGGGGACGAACTCTAGGAAATCTCAACCTAGGGTTTCTCTCTCAAGATAGGGTTTGGGAATCTCTCCCTAGGGTTTCTCACCCGAAGCACACATGCTACTCAAAATGCTCAAACAACAATTTCATTATCAATCATTAACTGCAGAAAACAATGGTAATCTCAGCCTTATATAATCCTACAAAAAAATAACTCCCACCACAACTGATGTGGGATAAAATCAACCAACAATTAACCAACTAAAACAAACTACAATAAGATAAGATAAGCCAACAACTAAATCAAATAAATCCTATTAGATGTCCCCATCATTCCCTCGGGGTTGGGGAAAACTCGACCATGTCGAATGCAGATCTCAACTCTCAATCGGGCCATGGTGGTGGCCGTGGACCCAACATATATGCATCAAGACTAAACCAAGGCGGTGTGGGTGGGACTGACTTCTGTGACAGATCTGTTATACAGGATGACAACTCAAGCAATGCACAGGTAACAGAAAGAGACGCATCCTCCAGGATGAGAACTGAATCAACTGTACTTCGCACCATGAATAGTCTGATCTCCTGTGACTTATCTCCTGTAGGAAGATCTGCAAAGGATCGTACAAGTCAAGTGATCTTGGGACACTGACACCTCATAGTTGGTGTGGATGTCATTAGCTCCATGGCAAGCTCCGCTGATAGATCTACTGAGTTCTTTACAAGAGGAAGAGGCTCTTTTATCTTTGGCTCTGGTTCGGGTTCATCAACAACTACTGACTCTGGCCCTATCTTAGCTGCATTATCTTGTTCTGGCTCGTGCTCCAACTCAGCAATAACTTCTGACCCTGGCTCCTCGAGAACGTCAGGCTCGACAAGGGCTGAAGGCTCTAGATCTGTGTCCCTCTTTGCAGCCTGACTTGCTGCAAGTTTTTCTAGGGCCACCCGAATCTTAGTGCAGAGATCTGTGATTGACGGCTCTCGGGCTCTTGCTCAACATGGGCTCTTTATAGTCTGACTCAGATGAAGAAATGGGTGGAGCATAACGAGCGCGAAGAAAGTCTTGCAAGAGAAACCAATATCGACATAACTTATGATTGTTCTCTACCCAATAATATGACTCTCCCCCAACTTCATTCGGGCATAGAGAAACTTTTGCTCAGATGTCAGAGAAAAATAATGAAGAAAGTTTTAAGATTGCTCTCCCAGTCTTCATAACCGTACGGTCATAAAAACCATGAAAAGTCGGATAGCCGTATACATTTTCCATTCAACTTCCTTTGGATCACCATTAGTATGAATATATTGACCACAAAAATAAAATCCCATAAGGAAAATTTCAGTGCATAAGCTCAAAAATTACCTAAGAATCTCAAAGGCTCGAACTGGACCCAAATCAGACTGTTGCAGGACTTATAGCAGCACCAAATAGGGATTATGGAGGTTGTCTCTACTGCTTGAACGCTGCGAAAATCTATCTAGTAGCTCGGGGCTCTGTCACGAACCCAATGCTTCAAACAGAGCTCAAAACGGACTCCAAACGAGCGAGCTTTGGTTTTTTTTGTGTGGGGGGAGATTTACAGGAACTGGAGGGTTACTGTTCACGTGAACAGTAATCGGCGGTTTACTGTTCACGTGAACAGTAATCGGGTTACTGTTCACGTGAACAGTAATAGGGTGATTACTGTTCACGGAACAGTAATCCCAAAAATTTCTTTTTTCCAGATCTAGGTTTTTTTTTTGATTTCAAGAACTAGGGTTTTGGGAATTTGTGGAAGTTTTGGTGGAGGAAAAAAAAGGTTTTGTGGAAGCTAGGATTTTGTGGAAGAAGTGAAAAAGATCAAAACCTGGCTCTGATACCAAAATGATGGGGGACGAACTCTAGGAAATCTCAACTTAGGTTTTCTCTCCAATATAGGGTTTGGGAATCTCTCCCTAGGGTTTCTCACCCGAAGCACACAGGCTACTCAAAATGCTCAAACAGCAATTTTCATTATCAATCATTTTCTGGAGAAAACAATGGTAATCTCAGCCTTATATAGGCCTACAAAAAAATAACTCCTACCACAACGATGTGGGATAAAATTAACCAACAATTAACCAACGAAAACAAACTACAATAAGATAAGATAAGCCAACAACTAATCAAATAAATCCTATTAGATGTCCCCATCACTTTAACTTTCACAGAGATACCCTAGCGAAGAAGAAGGATACCAGAAAAGATCTCCGCCCTGTCTCGTGGATCCATCCATACTCAAAATTTATGAAGGAGCTTCGACCTCTTATCACAGATGCCCACCTGAGCACATTTGGCTTGTGCGTTCAGACGCTACATGGAACTAGGGCCCCTACCCGTGGACCAAGCGATGCTAGAGATGGTCATTCAGAAGTGTTATGAGAAGACGGAGAGGTTCCTCTTTGAAGCCAGCCTGCATCCTTTCACGCCTTCTTGGACCATGTTCACACCTTCCTTCCTGTCGTTGGTCGTTCTGTTAGGAGGAACATGGAAGAAACTCTTCTCTAGACCAAGTATTTCAAACATAAACCTTGAGAAGGAATGTCGGTAAGGGACAAGAGCGAAGGTTCGCAATGGAAAGGACAAGAGCAAAAGAGACAGAGGTGAGTTTTTCTACCTCTCCTAACATTTTGTCCACTTTTAGAGTTTTGTCCACCTCTTAACATTTTGTCCACCCTTTTATGCTTTTGTCCATGTGTTTAAATTGTGTCCACCTTTGAGATGTTTTGACCAACTAGGATTAATTTCACCTTTTTTATTGCAAAAAGGTACTATGTAGAGAACCTGCTGTGAAGGCTCGTTCAGAATAGGAAGCATAAGAGCATTTAGGATTTATTTTGCTGCAAATCCTTTATCAGTTAAGCATGATCTGGATCCCTAACATGAAACAAGATGTCCCCAGGCATGTATTCTGGTACTATCAGAGCCTACAAGTTGTCGAAGACACAGGTTGGGTTGTGGCGATCCACGAGGCGACATCAAAGGAGTCGTCAATGCCAAGCAAGCCATGGAGAGAAGAATTGTTGGTGAGAGGAAAAACAAACGATAGCGGTGACATGTACGGATGTGCCTCTCGTTAATATAAGTGTAATTTTGTCCACCTTTCCATTAAGTCATACTCCTGTCCATCTTTATGTCTATTGTGTCCACCTTTATATGTTTATATCTACCTTTTCCTGAACTTGTCACTTGATTGCAGGTATATTACTATACGATGATCGATTTGAGGAGTCCAATTCAGCATAGGATGGCGTTCGACCCATGATGTTGGAGATGGGGCAGTTTATTAGGTCTGTGCACCATAAATCTTTGGCGCAGAAAGCCAAGGCTGTTATCCTTCACGTTCTAGATGAGGATCTGGTCACCACGAGAAATCAAGAGTGTTGGGACAAAATAAAGAAGAAATGAAAGAAAAGAAGAAACAAGATAATAAAGAAGAAAGGAAAGAAAATAAGAAACAATATAATAAAGAAGAGAAGAGAGAAGAAGAAAAGAGAGAAGAGTAAAGAAGGAAAAGAGAATAGAAGAGAGAAGAGTAAGTGCAGAGAAGAAATAGTCGAAGAGAAGAAGAAATAGCGGAAGAGAAGAGGAGGCAGAACCTGAGTCTAGGACCCTGCCATTAAAGATGAACTGAGAGACTTTATAATTGGGTACAATTTAATTTCTTAAGTGTGCACCTTTATACTATTTCTGCCCAATTTTAAACTGGGTTGTCCACTTATTTCATATCTTTGTTCACCTTCATTTGAACTTATCCATATTTACCTGAATTTGTCCACCTCTAACTGATTACCCGACCAATACCTGAATTTGTCTACCTCTATACAGATCATCAACAATCAATGCAATCATCGCCTATCTTGATCAGAATTAGTTAAAAAAACTGACGGTCATACAACTGTCATTGTGGCAGAGGTTTGGGCCAATGAAGACCAGGGAATTCTTGACCCTAAAGGCTTGTACGAGTTTGGTGAATGCTCGTTACAAGCAAGAGATCCCCCGGCTAAGGGATGCGTTGACGTCCACTGGCATGAAAGAAGTGGCTGGAGCTAGGCCTTCCCTCGATCACATTAGGGCGACTCTCGATCCCAAGTAAGAAGAACAAATTATGGTCCCGAGTCCAAGAAAAACCCAATAAGACAGAAGAGAGAGAAGAAAAGGAAGATGAGGATGAAGAAGTTCGTTTTAAACATGAAGACGTATATGTTCATTTGAACATGAGCATCCCTCACATGGGAAAGAAGAAGAGGAAGACGTACAAGAATAAAGAGAAGAAAAGAAAGAAGAAGAAAAAGAAGAAAGTGAAGCCACTGGTGCTTAGACCAGCATATTAAAGACAGTGAAAGGTCGAGAAAGTCGACAGCCGTTTTAAAGTCGTCAAATCCCCATCATGAGAAGTTCAACCCATAAAGAAGGTATTTATCATTTATGTCCACCTTCTTCCGAATTCTATCCACCTCTGCCAATGTTTGCCGACACATCAATGACTTTGACCACATTGACTTGCCACCTCCTTCCTAATTCTATCCATCTTTACTTACAGGCGGAAGGTCATCAAGGTTGCCCCAGAGCGCCGCTCGTGTAGCAGAAGAAGTCTTTGCCCCTATACTCTCAAAATCTCCAGATAAGTGCTCCCCTTTGGACAAAAGGACGCACCGATGACTGTATTAAAAGAAATCTCTGCTCCTCGTCACATAGAGGCAGAGATGAGACTTTCATTGCCAAGGACAGCTGAGGAGATGAAATGTAACACCCAGATTATTAAACCCTAATTTAAAATTTTAATACTCAATTAATGTGTATATAGAGAATAATTTGAGATGATAATTTAATTACTCTTGTTTGATAATGAAATTGAGCATTTAGTTAATGAACAATTAATATGTTTGAGCTCTATACATATTTTAATTTATATGCAGGGTGAGAAGGGATGAATATAAAAGTATTATATATAAAAACAAGTATACATTTATATATATATATATTATATATACATACAAGTACAATGAGTTGATGAGTTGGTGGAGATAGAGAGGGATAGATGTAAGATCACCTAGAGGGGGGGTGAATAGGTGATGGCTAATCTAATGGTCACTTATGAACAAATAATGCGGAATTAAAACTAAGTTGACCAAATTAAACTTCTTTTAATTAAACACTTATGTATAACTCAAGAGTGTTGCCGAATTCCCCTTGCGAGGCTCTGGACAAGCTCCTCTAGATTCCCCTTGAATGGGGGAGGTGCCACGTTGGCTCTCTTGGTTGAATACAAGTGTTAACAACAATCCCAAGCAAGTAGGTATATCAATTATGAGCACAAGGGAATATATCATGCATATATAAGATGAACACAATAAATTGAATGCAAGATATAAAATAGAGACAAAAAGAGAAAGAGAGCAAGAGTGAGCAATCGCAAACACAAAGGGTTTGTTTCGAGGTTCGAGCACACTTGCTCTACATCCCCGCCTTCGACACACGAAGGATTTCCACTATGCAAGATCCCACCGGATCTCTCCTCGGTGCCGCAACACCTACAAGCCCTCGGACTCTCTAGTCCCTTACACAACACAAGCCCACCGGCTCGTCGAGGCCGCACCTCAAGCTACAAGTCCTCACTAGGACCCAACAACACCAAGTCCTCACTAGGACCCTCAATCAAACCGCGAACACAACCGTCCGCCTTCTCAAAGAACAAGAAATGATCTCTTGGTGATCTAAACACTTGATCACCAATTACAAACTCTCACTACAACTCTCCTATAGGATAGATATAACAATGGATGCTCAAGTGTAGTGTGAGAAATCAAGGAAAAGAACTATGGTGAAAAACTCAAGAAATCACTTTTATCACTCTTGATAAATTCTTCCTATTTGATTGGAAGTATTTGCTCTCAAATATGTGGAGAAAACTTTCTGAAAAGAATGGGAAAAACTGGACAAAAGCTCTCCTAAAATCTTGGCTCAAAACAATGACAAAACCCCCTTTTATAGAGGTCAGAAAAATCTGACCGTTGGGGTCTGTCAGAGCTGCCGGTCGACCGGTCCGGTCGACCGGCAACGGTCAAAAATCCGACCGTTGCAGCCTCCGGTCGACCGGCCCGGTCGACCGAGCAACTGGAGAAGAGATTAAACTCTCTGTCGGTCGACCGGCCCGGTCGACCGATGTTTCCCGAGAGCAAAGCTCTCTGAAGCGGTCGACCGGCCCGGTCGACCGTTCTCCAGTGCACACTGGCGTGCACGTCGTGCACGTCCGGTCGACCGGCCCGGTCGACCGGCCTCTGTCAGTTCTGAAAAATCAGAACTGCCAGAACCTGAAAATTTGGGATTAAGGATAGGTCTTTTTGGCTAATAAAAATCCCATAAATACTTAGAAATTCTACAAAAATAGTTTTATGATATAGAAACATGCTTGCACAAAATCAAGGCATGTTATTGAAGATTTGACTATTTTTGTAACTTGAAAATATTGGCTCATAATAAAAACTGTTTTTCTAAAACAACATGTTTTTCCAAGTTTCCATCAAATACAAAAACAAGATACACTTTAAAGCATAGTGTGTGTGGATATGATCCACTACACAATCAAGATGACATATCTAGTTTTTGACTTAAAGCACTAAACTTGGTTTTGAAATATCAACATGTTTTTCCAAACTTTCATCAAATACAAAAACAAGATATACTCTAAAAGCATAGTGTGTATGGATATGATCCACTACACAATCAAGATGAAATATCTAGTTTTTGACAATAGGCTCTAAGCATGGTTTTGGATATAAGATATGTAAACTATGAAATACCAAAAACCAAATTGTATTTTTTTCACAAATAAAAATCTTTTCTTAACTAGGAAAATCTTTTATGAAAATCATTCTATCAAGAGTTCTATCAAGAGTGTGTGTGTGATATAGACTTGAGCAATCCACCAATCTATTCTATCCTTTACATTTTTATCTAAAACAAATAAAAATCTTATACCTAGACACAAGTCTTCATCCTCTTGAAGTCTTCACTTGAAGGCTTCTCATTTTCTTGACTTGGTCTAAATGCAATCCACCGAGCTCATCTCTAGATGTGATCTTGATGCATAGGCTCGTGAATCAACCGGTGCTAGCTTCCAACTTGACTTTAAATCCTTTGTTGAAGCTCCACACCTACTAAGATCTTGATAAGGAATCTGTCACTAATTAAACACAAGATCATTAGTAATCATAACTTCATGAGTTGATCATCATCAAAACTAGGGTGATAGGCCTTTGGGCCAACAATCTCCCCTTTTTGATGATGACAAAACTCATGACGTTATATATGCATGGATTAAAGTAAAGCTTCAAAGAAGCTCCCCCTTAACTCATGCATACAAAATAAATAATAAATATGATCATGAGGCACATGAATATGGATGCAAATATGGAGATGCAACAAGCATAAATCAAAATCTTTTTACTCCTATTTGCATAAATCAAAACACATATGCATAAATACAAATCTTAATTCCCCTTAAGTAAGAAGGACAAATACTTCTCCCCCTTAATCAAGGAAATCATGCATATATATCAAAACAAAAACACAAATACTTCTCCCCCTTTTTGTCAATCATCAACAAAGGGTTCAAAGTAAAATCAAATCAACAAATTTTCCCTCTTTATGTCAAAATAAAGAAGTCAAGGAGGGGCAATACAAATCAAAAATTTGAATTTTTCTCATCAAAACAAAATCAGTAATTTTATTTTATCAAAACAAATTTTGAATTTTCTCTTTGATATCAAATAAAAAATATTGATACCATTTTAAAATCTAATGCATAAGCTTGAAAAATAAGATTTGAATTAAGCTTAGCATTAACAACACATGAAGAATTCGAACTAGTTAAATGAGAGTGTTTAACAACTAGTACGAAATCCTTCTATCAAGGAATAAATCTAAGGATTTTCATGAAATAGCAATGAAACACAAAACACTCAAACACTCTAATCTATAAAGTCCAAATAGTTTCAAAAGAAGTGAGTGTACTAATGTTATGTGAAACATGGCATCATGAAAATGGCAATAAGGTACAATATTCCTTAGAAAATCATAAACATCAAAATCATCTCACATTTTTTTTATTAAATCATTGAAAACAAAATCTATATGTCAAGATATATGTATGTTTTGACAATACATGAAATATACATACATATCTCTTAAACTCAAGTGAGTCTATATGAATGGATTTGCATTGAAGGCAAAAGACTCAAGAGTTATACATGTATATTTAAGGTTTGGCAAAACACACATATACATGAAATAAAAGGCACATGATCATAAATCAAATCCAAAAGGTGAACATAAGTTTAAATATGTATGAATCATCAAAACTAAGCAATACAAGTACATTTCAAGGGTTCAAATAAGCATTTAAGCACACTTACTAATAGATCTTTTGAGGCCCATGATATGTTCAAGTATAAATCCTAGTGTTGACAAAAACTAACATATAGACTAATATTCAAATCATGATGCATTAAATTTTAAGAAAAATTGAATCATGTGACAATCTCAAAAACTATTTGAAGAATACATAACTAGTATAAATTATTTTTGAAAACTAGTTAAAGATCCTTCAAATATGTCAAATCATATGTTTTTCATGAATGAGACTAAGTACATAAAAATCCAAGCACTCATAGTCCATAAAGCTCATAAATATATTTTTGAATAAAAGATGAGTGTTCAAAGGTTATGTAAATAGTATTTTCATGAAATTGTCATTGAAGCTCAAATCGCATAGAAATCATTGTTATCAAATCAACACAAAATCATTTTTATTAAAAACTACAATCTTCATGGTATATGTATGAATTATACAAATCTAACAATACACATACATATCCCAAAATTGTAAAAGAGTCTATCAAATATTTGCATGAAAGCTAGAGACTCACGGGTATACATGTATATTTATTAGATTTGAATTAAAACATGCATATACATGAAGTAAATCATAAAAATTGACAAAACATGTATAAAGGAGAATCATCAAAACTAGTCTATACAAATACATAAAGTGGATACAAGTGAGCATGAAGTCCAAATATTTAAGAATCAATTGTAGTTCACTATTTGTATATGTATAAATGTAAGTTTGATACATTCTACATCTAAGCATGTAATTACCACATGAAGCACATAAAATCTTAAAACATGAACATGCTATGAATATTATGGATGAACAAGCATGAACAAAAAAAAATAGGAGTTTAGAAATTGTTACCAACTCCAAAGCTCCAAATATGGTGGTCTTTCCCACCAAAATCTCCTTGATAGCAATGCATCCAAAAGTTTGTCCATCATGTCCATTGCATCCGCTATCAAGGCACCAATCCTCTCACGTTTTGTGAGAGCCCTCACCTACATCAAAATCAAAGGGTGGGGGTTTTGGTACCCATACTTTCTTGGGTCCTTTGGGGTTAGCTTTATTGCAAGGATCCCAAAATCTTTTATACTTAGCAAAATATAAATGAGGTTTCTTATCAAAACAATATTTTGCTAAATGGCCTTTGCGGCCACAATGTGTACATACGTACACCTTAGTATGCTTATGTGTAGGAGTGTGATCATGTTGTGCAACATAAGCAAATGCATGGTTATGATGTGCATGAATGTGTGGAGTTTGTTTCTTTGAAAACATTGACTCCAACCTAGAATGATTAAAAGCACAAGAGTTCAAAGTTGAACTCAAACCATCCATTTTATTTTTCAAATTCTTAATCTCATTAGTTGTGGCATGTAAAGCATGGTGAGATAAAGAATCATTTTTCTTTTTCTTTTGAAAAACATTATCCTTTTCTTTTTCAACAAATTTTCTTTTTAAAGATTTATTTTCTTGTAAAATACTTTCTTTTTGTTGTTCCACCATAGCAATATCATTTTTCAAAATATTGTTCCCTTCACAAAGATCATTCAATTTTGAAAATAAGGAAACATTCTCATTTTCAAATCTTTATTTTCTTTTTCTAAGCATGCAATCTTAGATCTAAAAGAATCATTTTCTTTAAGCATGCAATCAAATTTCTTTTTCCAACTTTTATTATCTTTTTCTAAGCATGCAATGTTATCTCTAAATGAGTCATGTTCTTTATGCATGCAAGCAATGTTCTTTTTCAAATTTTTATTTTCTTTTCTAATCATGTCATATTTCTCAAGCAATAGATGACAAAAAGTAGATAGCTCATCATATGACATGTCCTCATCATCAGATTCGGAATTACCTCTAGGGGGTCATCCCCTTGGACCATAAAGCATGCGTTGGAGGTGTTGCTTCCAACGTCCGAATCACTCCCGGCATAATATAGATCCTTTTCGCCAAGGGAGGTGATGATGTTCCAAGCTACAAAAGCCGAGTCAACGTTAGATACCCTAGATAAATAATCATCATTTAGGGTTGACTTGATAGCATGAAGGGCTTTTGCATTAGCCTCAAAATTCTTACCATTTAAGCAATATGCATTATTAGATATGGCAAGATAAACATGAAATCCTAAGGCCTTGAGGTACAATGACATCTTAACCTTCCAAATTTGGATGTTAAGAATATCAAAGGTGGGTGGTGACATGAAGTCCATGGTGAGGTGTGTGTGTACAAAAATATTGTGATTAGCCTAAAGGAGGATCTTTAACTCTTAGGTTGTTAGACCCAAATCAAGAGCACTAGCTCTGATACTAATTGTAAGATCACCTAGAGGGGGGGTGAATAGGTGATGGCTAATCTAATGGTCACTTATGAACAAATAATGCGGAATTAAAACTAAGTTGACCAAATTAAACTTCTTTTAATTAAACACTTATGTATAACTCAAGAGTGTTGCCGAATTCCCCTGCGAGGCTCTGGACAAGCTCCTCTAGATTCCCCTTGAATGGGTTGAGGTGCCACGTTGGCTCTCTTGGTTGAATACAAGTGTTAACAACAATCCCAAGCAAGTAGGTATATCAATTATGAGCACAAGGGAATATATCATGCATATATAAGATGAACACAATAAATTGAATGCAAGATATAAAATAGAGACAAAAAGAGAAAGAGAGCAAGAGTGAGCAATCGCAAACACAAAGGGTTTGTTTCGAGGTTCGAGCACACTTGCTCTACATCCCCGCCTTCGACACACGAAGGATTTCCACTATGCAAGATCCCACCGGATCTCTCCTCGGTGCCGCAACACCTACAAGCCCTCGGACTCTCTAGTCCCTTACACAACACAAGCCCACCGGCTCGTCGAGGCCGCACCTCAAGCTACAAGTCCTCACTAGGACCCAACAACACCAAGTCCTCACTAGGACCCTCAATCAAACCGCGAACACAACCGTCCGCCTTCTCAAAGAACAAGAAATGATCTCTTGGTGATCTAAACACTTGATCACCAATTACAAACTCTCACTACAACTCTCCTATAGGATAGATATAACAATGGATGCTCAAGTGTAGTGTGAGAAATCAAGGAAAAGAACTATGGTGAAAAACTCAAGAAATCACTTTTATCACTCTTGATAAATTCTTCCTATTTGATTGGAAGTATTTGCTCTCAAATATGTGGAGAAAACTTTCTGAAAAGAATGGGAAAAACTGGACAAAAGCTCTCCTAAAATCTTGGCTCAAAACAATGACAAAAACCCCTTTTATAGAGGTCAGAAAAATCTGACCGTTGGGGTCTGTCAGAGCTGCCGGTCGACCGGTCCGGTCGACCGGCAACGGTCAAAAATCCGACCGTTGCAGCCTCCGGTCGACCGGCCCGGTCGACCGAGCAACTGGAGAAGAGATTAAACTCTCTGTCGGTCGACCGGCCCGGTCGACCGATGTTTCCCGAGAGCAAAGCTCTCTGAAGCGGTCGACCGGCCCGGTCGACCGTTCTCCAGTGCACACTGGCGTGCACGTCGTGCACGTCCGGTCGACCGGCCCGGTCGACCGGCCTCTGTCAGTTCTGAAAAATCAGAACTGCCAGAACCTGAAAATTTGGGATTAAGGATAGGTCTTTTTGGCTAATAAAAATCCCATAAATACTTAGAAATTCTACAAAAATAGTTTTATGATATATAAACATGCTTGCACAAAATCAAGGCATGTTATTGAAGATTTGACTATTTTTGTAACTTGAAAATATTGGCTCATAATAAAAACTGTTTTTCTAAAACAACATGTTTTTCCAAGTTTCCATCAAATACAAAAACAAGATACACTTTAAAGCATAGTGTGTGTGGATATGATCCACTACACAATCAAGATGACATATCTAGTTTTTGACTTAAAGCACTAAACTTGGTTTTGAAATATCAACATGTTTTTCCAAACTTTCATCAAATACAAAAACAAGATATACTCTAAAAGCATAGTGTGTATGGATATGATCCACTACACAATCAAGATGAAATATCTAGTTTTTGACAATAGGCTCTAAGCATGGTTTTGGATATAAGATATGTAAACTATGAAATACCAAAAACCAAATTGTATTTTTTCACAAATAAAAATCTTTTCTTAACTAGGAAAATCTTTTATGAAAATCATTCTATCAAGAGTTCTATCAAGAGTGTGTGTGTGATATAGACTTGAGCAATCCACCAATCTATTCTATCCTTTACATTTTTATCTAAAACAAATAAAAATCTTATACCTAGACACAAGTCTTCATCCTCTTGAAGTCTTCACTTGAAGGCTTCTCATTTTCTTGACTTGGTCTAAATGCAATCCACCGAGCTCATCTCTAGATGTGATCTTAATGCATAGGCTCGTGAATCAACCGGTGCTAGCTTCCAACTTGACTTTAAATCCTTTGTTGAAGCTCCACACCTACTAAGATCTTGATAAGGAATCTGTCACTAATTAAACACAAGATCATTAGTAATCATAACTTCATGAGTTGATCATCATCAAAACTAGGGTGATAGGCCTTTGGGCCAACAATAGAGAGCTCTAGAAAATCCTATTAAATAAAGATAATACACCAAAATTTAGCTCCCATATTTAATCCTCTCTGGAGTTACTATTCATTCAGGAAAATTCTCAATTCTCTCTCACTTTTTCAAATTGAGCAAACCCTAAAAATTCCCTACTCCCCTTCCCCAAATTTCTCTTCAATTAAATTTCTTTTTCTCTTCTTTTCTCTTTCTTTCTTTTTATTTTCTCTTTTTTTCCCTCCATCTGGTGCTCGGCCAGATGAAGCTTAGCCCGAGATTGAAACCCGAGCCAAGTGGCTTGCCCAACCTTGTGAGTGAGCAAGGGAGGAGGTGGCGGTGCTTGGCGGTTGATTAATTAAAAAAAGGAGAAGGAAGTGTAGGTGTGTGTACTTGGTGGGATATTAACCAAATAATTAATCTAAGAGGTAAGCTACGACCTCTTGTTTGTTAAGTAGATTTTTTTGATTAATAATTGTTGGAACTTAATTTTGATGATACATTTGTGAAGCCATATCATTGGAGCTCTATCACTAGTCTATTCAAGAGTTCTTCATGATCAAGACTTCCCAAAGAGAGTTGATAATGATGTGTATTGTAGTTGATGATATCATGTTAAAAGCCTTGAAACACACACACACACATCATAGTCTATTAGTCGACTTATAGCCTTGTCTAGTCGACTTATTCTTGGTATAGTCGACTTATATATTTCCCTAGTCGACTATCTTTTTGTCCTGAAAGATCCCAACTCTCTGTTTGTCACTGTTAGTCGACTTAACAGTTTATATAGTCGACTAATAGATGTTGTAGTCGACTTATAACTTCCCTCTAGTCGACTAGTTTCAGTTTTCAGAAACTTGTCTTTTGATTTTATCATGACCTAGTCGACTTGGTCTCTTCTATAGTCGACTAACCTTGAGAAATTTGCCTACCCTAGTTGACTAACCCATATCTCAAGTTGACTAATGGCAGTTTCTGACTGTTGGACAGTTTCTGTTTTCTGGTATTTCCTTCAACGTTATTCAACGTATAAACATTCAAAATGGTCCTAATAACTACCCTAACTGACCGTAGAGTTCAGCTATATATAGGGTTATTATCTTAGGTTTAAAATACCAATTAAAATAGAAAGTTTTCTGACCAAAACTCTGTAAAAAAATTCTAGTTTTCTGAAAACTGTTCCCACTTTCTTTTTCTTCACCAAATTCCTACTCCAAAGTGAAGATCTCTGAAAGTCCACCTATAATTGCCCTTGTCCACGATCACATACTGAATCAAGGCTTATAGGAAAGTTTGTAATCACTCAAAGGAATCATTGTACAAGAGCGTCTTCTTGGTGTAGAAGAGAAGTTATATAAGGTGTTGTGGTCTTCTTGGTTGTAAGAAGAGTTGTATACATTTGGCAAAGGGGATTTGTCAAGTGGGATACAAGGTGTTGATTTTGGGTGTACAAAGTCAAGGTTAAAGGAAAATCTGTGGCTTGGGGACTGGATGTAGGTCACGAGGACCGAACCAGGATAAATCACTCGTGTTTGCATTTGCTTAACTTTTCTGTGATTTATTTTGCTTATTGCAAGTACGTTTATTTCTTTAACACTAATATTCTTGTGTGAGTGTTGACTTTGTATATTAGATCCACACTTGGCATCATTCGGGACCAATAATAATTACATGTTAACCCTAATTTCTAATATATATAATGTTAAATAGGAAATTGTAGCGGCAATTGCGTAAGCTTCGTCAATATCGGAAAATCGCCGAGTTGAGAGTGAGTAAAGTTTCCCTCTTGTTCTCGCTTATTTTTGTGGTGGAACTTTAATAATTTTGTTCCCCGTATGCTATCAGAATCTAGATAATCATGGTGTTAATTGTGTAAGCTAGCTAATCCTAGTGTTAATTGTGTAAGCTAACTAATCCTGGTGCTAATTGTGTAAGCTAGTTAATCATGTTGTTAATTGTGTAAATTAGCTAATCATTGTATTAATTGTGTAAGCTAGCTAATCATAGTGTTAAATGTGTAAACTAGCTAATCATGGTGTTAATTGTGTAAATTAGCTAATCATGGTGTTAATTGTGTAAGCGTTAATTGTGTGAATTAGCTAATTATGATATTAATTGTGTGAATTAGCTAATCATGATATTAATTGTGTAAGCTAGCTAATCATAGTGTTAATTGTGTAAGCTAGCTAATTTTGGTGTTAATTATGTAAAGTAGCTAATCATGGTATTATTTTTGTAAGCTAGCTAATCATGATATTAATTGGGTAAGCTAGCTAATCACGGTATAAGTTGTGCAGCTAATCATGGTATTATTTGTGTAAGCTAGCTAATCATGATATTAATTGGGTAAGCTAGCTAATCACGGTATAAGTTTTGTAAGCTTGATAATCATAGTATAAGTTGTGTAAGCTTGATACTTACAGTACAATTTGTGTAAACTTGATAATTACAGTATAAGTTGTGTAAAATTGATAATCATGATATAAGTTGTGTAAGCTTGATAATCACGGTATACATTGTTGATTGAGGCTAAACCTGCACACAAAATACGAGATTTCAGAACTTAAGATTAGGATGTGCAAGTGCTCAATTCTTCCTCTATAGCAAGTGGCTATGCGGGTCGTGATCCACAAGGAGGGTTTTGCGATAGAAGCGTTTACGTTCTTGTATTGAAATCTTTAAGAAAACAAAATGATAGTTCTTCTCTGTTTTTAAAGTTAAGAAAAAGAAAAAGAGTTAATAGTTAAAATTAGAAGAATATGAGAGATGAAGAAGGTGAAGAAAAATCAGAAAATGAAAGAAGCGACTATGTACAAATGAGTTTGGGAAAGAAGAGTGAAAACGATTTGGAAGAGGTGGTGATCTACATTAAAGAAATAAAAGAAAAGAAAGAAAGACAAGTACTTACCTTCTTTTTACCAAAAGCTTACCTTGAGTTCTTAGCGACGATTTTACCTTGAAGTGGAGGCATTCAACGCATAGCCCATAAGATTAGATTTTTGGTCTCTTCGACATTACATCATCAAGACTACTTCAAGTATGAAATGATACAGAGAGACTCACAATTCCATCGTCATGAGCTATCGGTGGCACTCGCAAAGGTAAGGCTCTTTCGATGCTTCTAGACTCACTTGGAAGACAATTTGTACCAAAAGAAGAGTAAAGTAGAAAAGAAGAAGACGAAGAAAACTAAAAAGAAGTACATACAAAGAAAGAACAAAGATTTGATTTCATAACAATCAAAGAAAAGAAAGAAAACCTTACACCATTGTCACTATAGCTCCAGCTTCATTCTTTTTCTTCAATGAAAGTCTGATCTCCTCTTATTTACATCAATGAAAATTACAATTATATGAAAAAGAAAAATAAAAACCTAAACTAAGAAATGAAAAACTAGTCTAAATCCTAACTCTGTATTGGCGTCATTTTCAGCGCAAGTACAGGCCTTTTATAGGCACAAAACCCAATCTATAGGACCCCAGGGAGGTCAGGGGAGCAAACGCTCCCCCTAACTCCCCAACAATGCCACGAAAACGCGGCTAGGGCCGCGTTTCCGCGGCCAGGGTGTGGCCAGGTGGCCACACCCTGTTGGTGGGTCTCCCCGGGTTTCCCTTCTGCTTTTATCTTCAGTTGGTTTCTTCGTTTGAGTCTGGGATTTTGACGAAATGGCCTTGGATTCTTGGCTTTAACCGATCGATTCTGAGAGGATTCTTCTCAACCGATTTTCAACCTCTTGATTTTGCCCTGATTTATTGAGTGCGAATTAATTCTGATTTAATTCAGAATTTTGGTGGGCTTTGGGCTCATTTCTCTTCATCTCCTTAAAGATTGGGCCTGCAAATAAATCAAACAATTAATTAGGACTATGCAGGCTTTTATTCTATAATAAGTATGAAAATGTGACACTAAATATGCAACATTAGCGATCAATCACACCCCCATACCTATCTTTTGCTCGTCCTCGAGCAAAATAACTAAACTATACTAGAGATTATAGACCACTTTCGCAGGTCACGCGATTGCACTGAGCATGTGCAACAAGCCGTTAAACCTTTAGGTTTCTCCTAGAGGACGAGTTTTGTCTCGTGAGGGTTTTCAGCGGATTGCACCCACAAAATCCATAAAGAAAGAGAAATAAAGAGTTAGTATTTTCGAAATGCATTTTGAAAGAGAAAAATATTTGAAATATAATTGTAAGATCTAAGCAATCTATAAGTTATAGGAAGACTGAATTTTTCATTCCTAAACTTAGTCTCTATTCAAAAATTGTTATCAATTAAAGTAAGGAGTCAAATTGTACTTCTCATTTAGTCTATTACTTTACCCTAAGTCATATGCACCTTGTGACTGTGAAAATTTTGACTAAGGGTTCATTAACTCTAACTCTTATGCCTTATATATATATATATATATATATATATATATATATATATATATATATATATATATATATTTGATGGTATTTTTTCTTAGTTCTCTTAGGCTTTCTAATCTGCCCATGTAACGAGCCTTTAATCGATGACTCCCAAACCAAATGGTCTTAGGGCACCGGGTGAGAAGACACCCCAAGGACTTAAGGACTGGAGCAAACAAGGCCACAAAACTAAGGATTTTATTATATGAACCACTTTTAGGCATGAATACTTATGCTTTATTAGGCACAAATACCCTGCTTAATCAGAGGATTTTATATATATATATATATTTTCTTAAACTTATCTAATCATCTTTCGCATAAATACTAAGGCTTGCTTAGGCCAAAGCACCTAGCTAATCAATAATTAGGTTTGTTTATCTTTTTTTTTATTTTTTTTATTTTTCAAACTTATCTAATCATCTTTCGCATAAATACTAAGGCTTGCTTAGGCCAAAGCACCTAGCTAATCAATAATTAGATTTGTTTATTTTTATTTTTATTTTATATATATATATTTTTTTATAAGGCATAAGAATCTTTGTTTTTGAACCCTAAGTGTGTAAGTGTATGAAGTGTGCATATTTCATCAAGGTAAAGATCAAGACTAAATTACTTTGACAAATTTTCTTCCTAACCCTAAAAATCAAACAAATAATCATATTTTGACCAAGTATAAGAAATCCGAATTTAGATTTTCCTATTCTTAAAATTAACTTAATTTCTTACAAAAAATATGTCAAAATATTGTTTCCATTTTTCAAAAAGTTTTTAAAAGTAAAGAAAAACCTAAGTTATGTTAGACCCTCCCCCACACCTATCTCATGCATTGTCCTCAATATATGAATTAATGCATAGATGCATGAAAAAGAAGAAAGGGAAGGAAAGTGTTACCTTAAGGTGGTGGTTTCGGAGGTGGTCTGATTGGTCCACGAAACGCGGCCCAATCGACTTTTCGTGGGATTCGGAGGAACCCACCAGAAATATCTTGAATATAACCCATTAAAAGATAAATCCATGAAGAATTTTTATTAAAAATTTAACCCCATCTAATTTCTAAATTCCATAACTAATTTCGGAGTCAAATTTGTCAACCACCTCGTCCCAGAAATGAGTGTGAAATGATAGAATGTTTGACTTGGACTCAGGAAGTACGGGAACTAACACCGACTCAGGAAGGTGACTTAAGTCAAGTAAAGCTTCAGGAGTCGAAATAGGTTCAGGAATTGGGTCCAAGTCAAGAAGTTGAAACTCAAGTCCACATGTATTTTCCAACAATGGAATGTGACCTAATATGGGTGATTCAAGTCCAGGAATGATAGGTGAGGGAATCAAAACTGACTCTACCATATTACTCAAGTTTGGTAACAAAACAGGAGTCAAGATTGATTCAGAAAGTTGAGCTGGATCACAGATTTGATAATCTAGGTCACATATCTCATTGAGTTCAATATCATAAAAATGGGAACTTGCCAATTTGTCAATAGGATCTTCAAAAGTGTATAATTGGTCAAGTTCAATATGATCCTCACAGACGGGTGATTCAATTTCATTATGAATTGGTACAGGATCCAATGTTGACTCCAGGAAAAGATTGAAGTCAGGTGAAGATACCGGAGTCATTATTGAATCAGGAAGAAGAATTGAATCACTAAGTTGGGGTTCAAGATCATATTCATTCTCAAGTTCCATTTCAGGAAAGGAATAACTTGCCAAACTGTCAATATCTTTTTCAAAATTTGGAGTTTGGGCAAGTTCAAATGGTTGTTCTGAAATAGAATCTTGATTTCCAAAACAACATGACTCTTCGGCTCTAACAGAATGGTTAGTGACATCAGAACTGGTCCAACGGTGAGAACGTAGAGATTCGACCATCATATCTATGTCACGATTACGAGTGTTTTGAGCCTGAGTCATGGTTTCAAGCATCTTTTCATAGTTGATAGGTTCATTATTTTGATGAAAAGATGAAGAATTGTCTTGGAAGTAGTAGTGAAATTGTGAGTCCATCAGATTTTGGGATTTGTGTTTGGACTCACGCATACTCATTTCCAAAATTGATGGTTTCCTATTTTGGACGGGTGGAACTGAGTATGAATCTTGAAAATATTGTGGACTAGGTGGAGAAGGAGGACAAGGTGGTTGAAAATTATGCTCGGGGGAGGTGAATCCCCACTGACTCGGTGAAGAGTTGAAATCATTATGAAAATTATAGTTATTAGATTGGGGGTATGGGTTATATTGATTCGGATATGACCAATCCGGCACACTAGGTTGGTCAAAGTTATCATATGCCGGGTTGGTAATATCCGAAAATGAAGTCGGTGTGTAATATGGATTATTATTGTAGTTGAAAAAATTATTATTATAGTCCATTTCACATAATAGAATACAAACAAAAAACAAACAAATAAGCAAACAAATAAAAGAAAAAAAATTCTAACTAGGTTAGGGTAGACCTATGACCTAGACGACTCCTAACTGATTAGACTGTCCACGGGAGGTCTAATGTAGACTTTGACCACAAGCTAATCAGCCAGGTCAGGGTAAGGTTGGTGGGAGGTTTTCCGTCAAAGACGTTCCTTAATTAAATAACCACCAACCTTCGGGCTTTCGGCCCTCAATCCCTTTCCTAGACACTAATTTTGCAGGAGTCAGATTCTAACATTTTTCCCCCTTAGGATAATCTCCTAATTGAGTCCGAGATGTCCCTAGGGCCAACGTCTACTCAATTTTAGTTAGGCTTAGGTTAGTGAGTGCTTGGAATGTGATTTTTGGGCTAAGGAAGGGTGATTAAATCCCCACCTTATCTTGTTATGGGTTAGTGCCCTTAAAATAATTTTGTGCAAGTGTACAAGATATGTAAATAGGAATCACTCAAAGCAATGAAAATCAACCAAGAGATGAATCCTATTCTACATGCAATGCGAACGTACCTTGCTCCAGCACTCCTCAACAGTAAAAATAAATGAATTAAAAAAACGCGTGCCTAAAATGCAAACGTCTAATCAATTTTTAACTTTTGCAACAAACGTTTTACTGTTGATTATTAGCAGGCTTATGTGATGGCATATAGGAAATAAAGAATTGCAGCAAACTAGAATTTTTATAAACTAAGCAGCCCTGCAAAAAGCTGTTAGTAGTCAACTCTTCATTGCCGCGGTTCCGCGGCTTTTGCCGTGGAAACGCGGCAATTCAGAGGGCCCTTGGTCTCTGCTTTCTAGAGCAGAGGCCCAAGGCCACTTGTATGTCACTGCAATATTAATTTCCTGCTTTGATTGCCCTGTAACCTGCAACAGAGAAGAAAATTCGTTTAGTTCTAAAAAATTTTCAAAAAAAATTCAGATTTTAATAAAAACATGTTACCCTCCCCGGCAACGGCGCCAAAATTTGATTGAGGCTAAACCTGCACACAAATACGAGATTTCAGAACTTAAGATTAGGATGTGCAAGTGCTCAATTCTTCCGCTGTAGCAAGTGGCTATGCGGGTCGTGATCAACAAGGAGGGTTTTGCGATAGAAGCATTTACGTTCTTGTATTGAAATCTTTAAGAAAACAAAACGATAGTTCTTCTCTGTTTTAAAGTTAAGAAAAAGAAAAAGAGTTAATAGTTAAAGTTAGAAGAATATGAGAGATGAAGAAGGTGAAGAAAAATCAAAAAATGAAAGAAGCGACTATGTACAAATGAGTTTGGGAAAGAAGAGTGAAAACGATTTGGAAGAGGTGGTGATCTACACATTAAAGAAATAAAAGAAAAGAAAGAAAGACAAGTACTTACCTTCTTTTTACCAAAAGCTTACCTTGAGTTCTTAGCGACGATTTTACCTTGAAGTGGAGGCATTCAACGCATAGCCCATAAGATTAGATTTTTGGTCTCTTCCACATTACATCATCAAGACTACTTCAAGTATGAAATGATACAGAGAGACTCACAATTCCATCGTCATGAGCTATCGGTGGCACTCGCAAAGGCAAGGCTCTTTCGATGCTTCTAGACTCACTTGGAAGACAATTTGTACCAAAAGAAGAGTAAAGTAGAAAAGAAGAAGACGAAGAAAACTAAAAAGAAGTACATACAAAGAAAGAACAAAGATTTGATTTCATAACAATCAAAGAAAAGAAAGAAAACCTTACACCATTGTCACTATAGCTCCAGCTTCATTCTTTTTCTTCGATGAAAGTCTGATCTCCTCTTATTTACATCAATGAAAATTACAATTACATGAAAAAGAAAAACAAAAACCTAAACTAAGAAATGAAAAACTAGTCTAAATCCTAACTCTGCATTGGCGTCATTTTCAGCGCAAGTACAGGCCTTTTATAGGCACAAAACCCAATCTATAGGATCCCGGGGAGGTCGGGGGAGCAAACGCTCCCCCTAACTCCCCAACAATGCCACAGAAACGCGGCTAGGGCCGCGTTTTCGCGGCCAGGGTTTGGCTAGGTGGCCACACCCTATTGGTGGGTCTCCCCGGGTTTCCCTTCTGCTTTTATCTTCAGTTGGTTTCTTCGTTTGAGTCTGGGATATTGACGAAATGGCCTTGGATTCTTGGCTTTAACCGATCGATTCTGAGAGGATTCTTCTCAACCGATTTTCAACCTCTTGATTTTGCCCTGATTTATTGAGTGCAAATTAATTCTGATTTAATTCAGAATTTTGGTGGGCTTTGGGCTCATTTCTCTTCATCTCCTTAAAGATTGGGCCTGCAAATAAATCAAACAATTAATTAGGACTATGCAGGATTTTATTCTATAATAAGTATGAAAATGTGACACTAAATATGCAACATTAGTGATCAATCAATTGTATAAACTTATTAATCATAATATCAGAAAATTTCAACTCGTTTCACGATCTAGATTCCCAAAATTTGATGTCAAATTATATAGTTTGATAATATGTGTGTGTGTGTGTGTGTGTGTGTGTGTTTGAGATAGACTTGTGTCATTTTGTAAGGATTCGAGGGCAAATCTTTCTCACTCAAATACAATCCTATGACATCCGAGTGCAATGTCCATCCTATTGAAGTTGATCAACATTATTTTAAGTAACTAAAAATAAAAAATCATGTATTTTGAATACTTTTTGCGCATCCGTTAAGTAGGCGCAAAATTGACGGGCGAAAATGGCTTATTGCTTAGATCTACGTCTTTAGACGTATAAATTCTCGATCTGACTATTTCATCATGATCTAAACACTTAAAAACCCTCACACACTAATTTTGTTAGATTTCAAATATTCTACACCGTTAACTAACCAACTCATTATTTCGGCCATCTATTATACGCATATTGGATGGATGGGTAAAAAGTGTTCAAAATACATGATTTTTGATTTTTAGTTACTTGAAATAATATAGATCAACTTCAATGGAGTGGATCTCGTATTCGAATGCTGTAGGGTTGTATTTGAGTGGGAAGGATTCGGCCTCGAATCCTTCTGGAATGACACGAGTCTCTCTCTCTCTCTCTATATATATATAGATATATATATGACTACTTTGTGTAACTAGATTCTCCATTCTTGCATAGAAGAGCTCAGGTGCTGTTCGAGGCGAACCTGTGCACATAAAAGAGAAGTTTAGAAATAGATTAAGAAAGTGAAAAGTTCTTCAATTTTACTGCTATAGCAAGTGGCTATGCGGGTCGTGATCCACAAGGAGGGACTGTGATGGAAGCTTTTAGTAAGTCTTTTCTAAGTTATTAAAAATGGTTAAAACATTTTCTCAAAAAAATGGTTAAAACATTTTCTTCTTTATTTCTTAAAAAGAAAATAAAAGTGTTAATAGTAGAAGAGGAGAAGAAGATGAAGGTGATTTTGTTGGTATTTGAAAGTGTATCTAAACTAAGTTAAAAAGAAAGAAGAATAAAGAAAGAAGAAATGTTGGTTTTGAAGATGTGTTTCTAACCTAAGAAATAAAGAAAGAAAGAACTAAAGAATATTTACCTTCTTGAAGCTTGCTTTACCTCTGATCCGTGTCAATGACTTACCTTGGCTTGAAGGCGATCATAGCATGGCATATAAGATCTTCCCTATTCCTAATCGGTCTATCATGTTGGCCCAAAGGCCCATCACTCTAGTTTTGATGATAATTAACTCATGTAGTTATAGTACTAATGATCTTGTGTTCAATTAGTCTCAGATATTTGATCAAGATCTTAGTTGGTGTTTAGCTTCAACAAAGGAGTTTTTGGGAGATAACACGTATAGATTAAAGAGCTCGCGCATCAAGATTGCATCATGTACTCAAAGGGGAGTCTAGCTTATGGATCAAGGTTTGGACCAAGTCAAGAAGGAGAAGAAGATTTTTAAGACAAGATTTTCATGAAGACTTGTGTCATATTTGTAAGTGTCAAGATTTATTTTTAGATAAAATGTAAATGATAGATTAGTTGTGGATTGCTCAAGCTCATACCCACACACAAGATTTACATGTGTTTTCATAAAATAGTTTTGATTTTGGAAAATACCGTTTTGATTTTTGAGCTTCAAAATATGTATCTTTATGTTTCATGAATAGAGTTCATCAAAATGAGTTTATATGGTTCATATGTGTTTTGGATTTCATCCACACACATTGTTGGTTCAAATGTTTAGAAAAACTTATTTGGTTATTTATGTAGGGTTGCTAAATGGCACTATTAAAGATTCTTATTGTTTATCTTGCCACTATTATAGATTCCTATTGTTTAAATGGCAAACATATTGATGTTGGCCCAAAGGCCTATCACCCTATTTTTGATGATGATCAACTCATGAATTTATGTTTACTAATGATCTTGTGTTTAATTAGTGACAGATTCATTATCAAGATCTTAGTAGGTGCATAGCTCAACAAAGGATAAAATGTCAAGATTTGGAGCTAGCACGGTGTGATCCAAGGAGCTTTTGGATCAAGCTTGGACCAAGTCAAGAAGATGAGAAGCCTTCAAGTGAAGACTTCAAGAAGATGAAGACTTGTGTCTAGGTATAAGATTTTAGTTTGTTTTTAGTTA
Source organism: Agave tequilana (assembly GCA_038442645.1). Lineage (NCBI taxonomy): Eukaryota > Viridiplantae > Streptophyta > Magnoliopsida > Asparagales > Asparagaceae > Agave > Agave tequilana. The sequence continues at coordinate 29,865 of JAVJIF010025980.1, forward strand.
AAAATGTAAAGGATAGAATAGTGGTGGATTGCTCAAGTTCATATCACACACACACACTCTTGATTTATATGTGTTTTCATAAAAGATTTTTAGTTCTAGAAAAATACCGTTTTGGTTTTTTTGGTGTTTCAAATATACATGTGTTTTAACCAAAACCATTTTAGAACTCTCGGGTTTTCTCGGTCGACCGGGCGGTCGACCGTTCTGCTGATCTGCTCGACATTCTTTTAGTTTTCTAGTCATAACTTTTGATTCTTATATTCAATTAACGTGATTTAAATTGCATTTTAAAGATGACTTTTAGAGCTACATTTAATATTCAATAATCATTTTCTGATTTAAATGTTAAGAATGTCAAATATTGGGTTGAAGTCTGTTCTTGTTCTAAAAATAGTTTACAGTTTCTAATTTGATACCTTTTAGTATTTTATTGATAACTTTTAATTCTGAATTGATATTGATTTGATTTAAGTTGAATTAGAAAGAAGACTTCAATATCTACAATTTCATCCTATATTCTTATTCCGAAATTCGAACGTTTTAGACCTCAAAACTGTGCTCCAAGTTAACCCATTGCACAGAGGTCGGTCGACTGGGCCGGTCGACCGGAACCAAGGGCAGGTCGACCGCAAGGGTCGACCGACGTGCACAGAACCGTGCACGTCTATCAGTTCCGTGGGTGGGTCGACGGGCGGGTCGACCGGATGGCGGGTCGACCGGGCGGGTCGACCGGAACTGAGAGCAGTGCTCTCTGTTCTTCTGGGTCGACCGGGCGGGTTGACCGGAGGCTCCAACGGTCGGATTTTTGACCGTTACGGGTCGACCGGCCGGGTCGACAGACCCCAACGGCTATATTTTTCTGGCCTATAAATTTGGGAGTTTGGTCATTGTTTTGAGCCAAGATTTTAGGAGAGCTTTGAGCCAGTTTTTCCCACTCTTTTCAGAAGTTTTTCTCCACAAAATAGAGAGCAAATATTTCCTATCTAAAGGGAAGATTTTAACAAGAGTGTTTAAAGTGATTTCTTGAGTTTTTCACCATAGTTCTTTCCTTGCTTTCTCACAATCACTTGAGCTATCCATTGCCTTATCTATCCATAGGATTGTGTTGTGAGAGTTTGTAATTGGTGATCAAAGTGTTGTAGATCACCAAAGATTTCATCTTTGTACTTTGAGGAGACGGGCAAGTGTGCTTGTGGTGGTTTAGAGTTCTTGTGTGAACTCGGTGGTTTGAGGTGCGGCCTCGGCGAGCTAGTGAGCTTGCGTGTGTACGGGACTAGGGAGTCCGAGGGCTTGTAGGTGTTGCGGCACCGAGGAGAGATCCATTGGAATCTTGCATAGTGGAAATCCTTCGTGTGTCGAAGGCGGGGATGTAGAGCAAGTGTGCTCGAACCTCGAAACATACCTTTGTGTTTGCGATTGCCATTTCTCTCTCTCTCTCCCTTGTTTATATCTTGCATTCAATTATTGTCTATCTTTATATGCTTGATATATTCATTTGTGCTTAATTGATATACTTGCGTGGAATTGTTGCTAACACTTGTATTCAACCAAGAGAGCCAACGCGGCACATCAACCCATTCAAGGGGAATCTAGAGGAGTTTGTCCAGAGCCCTTCACGGGGAATTCGGCAACACTCTTTGGTTATACGTGGTGTTTAGTGTAAAAATTTTATTTAGGTCATAATTGTTTTAGCTTCCGCATTATTAGGCATTAAGTGACCATTAGATTAGCCATCACCTATTCACCCCCCTCTAGGTGAACTTACAATTGGTATCAGAGCTAGTGCTCTTGATATTGGGTCTAACAACCTAGAGTTAAAGATCCTCATTTTAGGCTAATCACAATATATTGTACACACCATGAACTTCATGTCACCACCCACCTTTGACATCCTTAACATCCAAATTTGGAAGGTTAAGATGTCATTGTACCTCAAGGCCTTAGGCATTCATGTTTATCTTACTACTACTAATGATTCATATGTTAATAATAGCAAGTACTTTGAGGCTAATGCTAAAGCCATTCATGCTTTGAAATTACCCTAAATGATGATTATTTATCTAGGGTTTCTAATGTTGAATCGGCTTTTGTAGCTTGGAACATCATCACCTCCCTTGGCGAAAATGATCAATACTATGCGGGGAGTGATTCGGACGTTGGAAGCGACACCTCCAACGTGTGCTATATGGTCCAAGGGGATAACCCCCTTGAGGTAAACACCGAATCCGATGATGAGGACATGTCATATGATGAGCTATCTACTTTTTGTCATCTATTGCTTGAGAAATATGACATGATTAAAAAGGAAAATAAAAATTTGAAAAAGAACATTGCTTGCATGCATATAGAACAAGATTCATTTAAATCTAACATTGCATGTTTAGAGAAAGAGAATAAAAGTTTGAAAAAGAATTTTGATTGCATGCTTAATGAAAATGATTCTTTTATAAATAAGGTTGCATGCTTAGAAAAAGAAAATGATGTTTTGAAAAATGAAAATGTTTCCTTGCTTGCAAAATTGAATGATTTATGTGAAGGGAACACTACTTTGAAAAATAAGATTGATTTGGTGGAAAAACAAAAGAAAGTTGTTTTTCAAGAAAATAAATCTTTGAAAAGAAAAATTTGTGAAAAAGAAAAGGATTTTGTTGCACAAAAGAAAAAGAAAAATGATTCTTTATCTCATCATACTTTTCATGCCACCACTAATGAGATTAAAGATTTGAAAAATAAAATGGATGGTTTGAGTTCAACTTTGAACTCTTGTGCTTTTAATCATTCTAGGTTGGAGTCAATGTTTTCAAAGAAACAAACTCCACACATTCATGCACATCATAACCATGCATTTGCTTATGTTGCACAACATGATCACACTCCTACACATAAGCATACTAAGGTGTACATATGTACACATTGTGGCCGCAAAGGCCATTTAGCAAAATTTTGTTATGATAGGTTATATCATTTTAATTTTGCTAAGAATAAGAATTTTTGGGTGCCTTACAACAAGACTAACCCCAAAGGACCCAAAAAAATATGGGTACTAAAACCCCCACCTTTTACTTTTGATGTAGGTGAGGGCTCTCACAAGACGTGAGAGGATTGGTGCCTTGGTAGTGGATGCACTTGGACATGATGGACATACTTTTGGGATGCATCACTATCAAGGAGCTTTGGTGGGATAACCACCATGTTAGGAGCTTGGGTATTGGTAACAATCTCTAAACTCCTACTTTTTATGTACATGCTAGTTCATTTATAATATTCATAACATGTTCATATTTTGTGTGCTTCATGTGGTAATAACATGCTTAGATGTAGTTTTTAATCAAAACTTGTTTTATACATGTACAAATAGTGAGCTACATTTATTTTATATACTTTTGCACTTCATGCTCATTTGTACCCACAATATGCATATGTATAGACTAGTTTTGATGATTCTCTCATTTATACATGCTTTGCCAATCTTTATGATTTTACTTCATGTATATGTATTATTAATTCAAATCTAATAAATATACATGTATACCCGTGAGTCTCTTGCCTTCATGCAAACATCATTAATAGACTCTTTTAGATTTGGGATATGTATGTGTATTGTTAGGATTGGTTTAATCATACATATACCATGAAGATTAGTGTTTTGATGAAAAATGATTTTTCGTGTTTTTGTTAAAAATGTGACTTATGATCTTTTTGAGCTTTATTGACTATTTTCATAAAAATGCTATTTACATGATCGTTTAACACTCACACTTTTGTTAAAATCATTTTTGAGCCTTATAGACCATGAGTGCTTAAATTTTTGTGTATCTAGTTTGTTTATGAAAAACATAAGATTTGATATATTTGAAGGATCTTTAACTAGTTTTTCAAAAATAATTTATACTAGTTATTTATTCTTCAAATAGTTTTATGAGATTGACACATGATTCTTTTGTGTTCTCAAAATTTATTTGATGCTTCATGATTTGAATATTAGTTTATATGTTAGTTTTTGTCAACACTAGGATTTATACTTGCATATATCGTGGGCCACAAATAAATCTATTTATATTTGTGCTTGAATGCTTATTTGAACCCATGGAATGTGCTTGTATTGCTTGGTTTTGATGATACATACATTTTTAAACTTGTATTCTCACTTTTTGGATTTGATTTATGATCATGTGTTTTCATTTCATGTATATGTGTATTTTGCCAAACTTTAAGATATACATGTATACCTCTTGAGTCATTTGCCTTTAATGCAAATCTATTTATATGGACTCAATTGTGTTTAAGAGATATGTATGTATACTTATTGAGTTGTCAAAACATACATATATCTTGAAATATAAATTTTGTTTTTAATTAAAAAAAGTGTGATGATTTAAAGGAATATTGAGATTAATTGACATTTTTGCTTTATTCCTTACTTGAAGGATTCCGTACTAGTTTTTAAAACATTTTCATATTAACTAGTGCAAATTCTTCATTTGGTAGAGTATATGATATGCTTACTCTTCAATTGGTATCATTGGATATTTTCAATTGGTATCAATATGATTTTTATATACTCGTATTTTGATTGTATGTATGAATGCTTTCAAATTTAAATTATATCAATTTCTATTGGTATTATCTTTTCATACATGTGATCTATTTGTGTTTTAAGAGAGTGAATCAATTGTTCTTAAAACACGATGTATATGCTAAGCTTAATTTAACTTTCAATTGTTCTTAAAGCTTATGCAATATGTTTTCGAGATAGATATCAAAATTCAAAAAAAATATGTTGATTTGATATCTCAAAATGTGTTTCTTGAAAAATGTTCAAAATTTTGTTTTGATAAAGAAAAAATTCAAAATTTTTTGATTTGTATTTCCTATATGCAAGGAGATCTTAACATCTCTCTTACATATAGATTCATGTTGAGTATATTATAAATTGAGGAGCTTGACAACTCTTCTTTATATGATATACGTGTGTAGGGGGAGCTTCACATCTCCTCTTATGCATTACATAATATGTGTTATGTGAGTTAGGGCTTGTCATCCCTTCTTCATGTAATGCATATGTGTAGGGAAGCTAACTTAGCGTCTTCCTCTTCATGAATGTATATCGCATATAAATCCTTATTGATTGATTTGTATTACCCCTTCTTGATCTCTTTGTTTTTGACAAAAGGGGGAGTAAAATTTATTGATTGTGTTTTTACCCCTTTGTTGATGATTGACAAAAAGGGGGAGAAAGATTTTGAGTTTATATGCATGGTTGAGTAAGATTTATGTTTATGCATATATATTTTATATATTTTTGTATTACAAATAGGAGAAAAAGATTTTGATTTATGCTTATTGCATGTTTTATCTCCATACTTGTATACATATTCATGTGCTTCATTGTCATATATCATTATTTATGTCATGCATGAGTTAAGGGGAGCTTCTTTGAAGCTTTACTTTAATCCATGCATATATAACTTCATGAGTTTTGTCATCATCAAAAAGGGGGAGATTGTTGGCCCAAAGGCCTATCACCCTAGTTTTGATGATGATCAACTCATGAAGTTATGTTTACTAATGATCTTGTGTTTAATTAGTGACAGATTCATTATCAAGATCTTAGTAGGTGCATAGCTCAACAAAGGATAAAATGTCAAGATTTGGAGCTAGCACGGTGTGATCCAAGGAGCTTTTGGATCAAGCTTGGACCAAGTCAAGAAGATGAGAAGCCTTCAAGTGAAGACTTCAAGAAGATGAAGACTTGTGTCTAGGTATAAGATTTTAGTTTGTTTTTAGTTAAAAATGTAAAGGATAGAATAGTGGTGGATTGCTCAAGTTCATATCACACACACACTCTTGATTTATATGTGTTTTCATAAAAGATTTTTAGTTCTAGAAAAATACCGTTTTGGTTTTTTTTGGTGTTTCAAATATACATGTGTTTTTAACCAAAACCATTTTAGAACTCTCGGGTTTTCTCGGTCGACCGGGCGGTCGACCGTTCTGCTGATCTGCTCGACATTCTTTTAGTTTTCTAGTCATAACTTTTGATTCTTATATTCAATTAATATGATTTAAATTGCATTTTAAAGATGACTTTTAGAGCTACATTTAATATACAATAATCATTTTCTGATTTAAATGTTAAGAATGTCAAATATTGGGTTGAAGTCTATTCTTGTTCTAAAAACAGTTTACAGTTTCTGATTTAATATCTTTTAGTATTTTATTGATAACTTTCAATTCTTAATTGATATTAATTTGATTTAAGTTGCATTAGAAAGAAGACTTCAATATCTACAACTTCATCCTATATTCTTATTCCCAAATTCGAACATTTTAGACCTCAAAACTGTGCTCCAAGTTAACCCATTGTACAGAGGTCGGTCGACCGGGCGGGTCGACCGGAACCAAGGGCAGGTCGACCGCAAGGGTCGACTGACGTGCACAGAACCGTGCACGTCTGTCAGTTCCGTGGACGGGTCGACCGGGCGGGTCGACCGGATGGCGGGTCGACCGGGCGGGTCGACCGGAACTGAGAGCAGTGCTCTCTGTTCTTCTGGGTCGACCGGGCGGGTCGACCGGAGGCTCCAACGGTCGGATTTTTGAACGTTACGGGTCGACCGGCAGGCCTGACAGACCCCAACGGCTATATTTTTCTGGCCTATAAATTTAGGGGTTGGTCATTGTTTTGAGCCAAGATTTTAGGAGAGCTTTGAGCCAGTTTTTTCCACTCTTTTCAGAAGTTTTTCTCCACAAAATAGAGAGCAAATATTTCCTATCTAAAGGGAAGATTTTAACAAGAGTGTTTAAAGTGATTTCTTGAGTTTTTCACCATAGTTCTTTCCTTGCTTTCTCACAATCACTTGAGCTATCCATTGCCTTATCTATCCATAGGATTGTGTTGTGAGAGTTTGTAATTGGTGATCAAAGTGTTGTAGATCACCAAAGATTTCATCTTTGTACTTTGAGGAGACGGGCAAGTGTGCTCGTGGTGGTTTAGAGTTCTTGTGTGAACTCGGTGGTTTGAGGGGCGGCCTCGGCGAGCTAGTGAGCTTGCGTGTGTACGGGACTAGGGAGTCCGAGGGCTTGTAGGTGTTGCGGCACCGAGGAGAGATCCATTGGGATCTTGCATAGTGGAAATCCTTCGTGTGTCGAAGGCGGGAATGTAGAGCAAGTGTGCTCGAACCTCGAAACATACCTTTGTGTTTGCGATTGCCATTTCTCTCTCTCTCCCTTGTTTATATCTTGCATTCAATTATTGTCTATCTTATATGCTTGATATATTCATTTTTTCTTAATTGATATACTTGCGTGGAATTGTTGCTAACACTTGTATTCAACCAAGAGAGCCAACGCGGCACCTCAACCCATTCAAGGGGAATCTAGAGGAGTTTGTCCAGAGCCCTTCACGGGGAATTCGGCAACACTCTTTGGTTATACGTGGTGTTTAGTGTAAAAGTTTAATTTAGGTCATAATTGTTTTAGCTTCCGCATTATTAGGCATTAAGTGACCATTAGATTAGCCATCACCTATTCACCCCCCTCTAGGTGAACTTACAATTGAGGCTAACACAAAAGCCCTTCATGCTTTAAAGAGTACCCTAAATGATGATTATTTATGTAGGGTTGCTAAGTTTGATTCGGCTTTTTTAGTATGGAACACACTTATCTCTCTTGGTGAACAAAAGCAATACTATATGGAGAATGACTTGGATGATGGAAGTAATGCTTCCAACATATGGTATATGGTCCAAGGGGATGGACCCCCTTGAGGTAAATTCCGAATCCGACTTAGAAGAAGATATTGATATGTCTTATGATGAGCTTACATAATTTTGTCAAAAACTTCTTGGAAAATATGAATTGTTGAAGGAAGAAAAAGATTCTTTTAAAAATAAATTTGCAATTGTTTCAAAAGAAAATGAATTTTTAAAAAGGAGAATATTTTCTTATCTTCAAAATTAATTGATATTTCTGAAGGAAACAATTCTTTGACAAATAAAATTATTTTGGTGGAAAACGAAAAAGAGATTGTTTTGAAAGAAAATAGCTCATTGAAGAGGAAGATTGTTTCAAAATAAAAAGAAAACTTTTCTAAAAGAAAAGGATAATTGATTCTCATTCTTGCCATGCTAGTAATGTTGCATCTTCTTTTGATAAAAATGAGATTCATGTTTTGAAAAAGAGAATTGATTGTTTGAGTTCAAATTTGAGCGATTGTGCATTTAAACATAATAAATTAGATTCTATGTTTTGTAAGAAACTAATTCCACACATGCATACACATCCTACACGACATACATCACATACACACCATGCTCATACACATCACAATCATATGTATGCTAGAGTGTACACATGTACACATTGTGGCCGCAAAAGCCAGTTAGCAAAGTTTTATTTTGATAAGATAAATTATGTAAATTTTATAAATAAAAATGTTTGGGTTCCTTATGATACTAACCCCCGTGGACGCAAAAGGAAATGGGTACCAAAATTCTCACCTCTTGTGTTTGATGTAGATGTGGGCTCTCACATGACGTGAGAGGTATGGTGCCTTGATGGTGGATACGTTTGAGCTTGATGGACACTACTTTGGATGCATCACCTTCAAGGATATTTGGTGGGAGGACCACCATGATTTAGAAACCTAGAGATTAGCCCTATTAGTTTTGGTGACTATCTCTACCTCCCATTTAGTTTACATGCTTTTACATTTGATAATTTTAGCATGTTTTGGATTTATGCTCGTGTTTTGTACTTCATGTGGTGAATACTTGTTTAGATATATTTTTCATTAAAACTTGTGTATATACTTGTACAAGTAGTGAGATACACTTGATTATTATATGTTTGTACTTCAATGCTCATTTGTACTCATTATATGTACATGTATAACCTAGTTTTGATGATTCTTTCATTTACACTTGTTTTCCCTATTTTTGTACATGTTTTGCTTCATGTATTATTATTTTTATCTAAAACTAATAAATATACGTGTATACCCTAGAGCCACTTGCATTCATGCAATATACTTTTGTGGACTAATTTGTGTTTGGGATATGTATGTATATTTTTACTTTTGATAGATCATACATATATCTTGAAGTTTGTTTAACTTTAATGAAAAATAAATTTTAAATGATTTTCATATGTTTTGGTATTTTGAACCTTATTGATTATTTTCATGAATATGCTATTTACATGTCTCTAGTACACTCTCATTTTGTTGTTTACTCATGATCTTATTTTCATGAGCTTTATATGAGAACTTTATAAATCTTGAGTATCAATTTTGTGTAATACACATGTTTCATGAGATATATATGATTTATTTTTATCTTTGAAGGAATTTTAACTAGTTTTTCAAAAATTACTTTAAACTAGTTATTTATTCTTCATTTGGTAGTGTTTTCAATTTACAACTATTTTCGAATCTTATTTTTGACCCCTTTAAGGGCGGTTGGATGGGCGACCATGCCTTGTATACTCTTATTAAAAATCTATTTAAACATGTGCATGAAAGGGAGGTAGCTATGAGATATACATGATGAAAATTCTATTTGTATACTCATATGTGTTTCTTATATATGTATGATTCAAACTTCAATTAATATCAATTTCAATTAGTATTTTCATTTTCGTACATACATATATATGATTTGACTGTGCTCGTTTTTATAATATCTCTATATTCTTAAGCACAAATTATATTTATGTTAAACTTGATTTTATTCCAAAAGTTAATTGGTATCTTTACAAGCTTATTTCAATTGGTATTTAATTTTGATATCAAATAAATACTAAGATTTTCAAAATAACTTCTTGTTTCACCTTCTATTGGTATCAAAATTTACTATTGATATCTAAATTTTTTTAACAAGTGGTACCAATATTTTTTTTGTCAACTACTATTAGATTTCGTTGGTATCAAAGATTTGTTTGTTGACTTAAGAAATTTCAAAATTTTGTTTTTAAGTATTATCAAAAATTTTGTTTCAAAATTTGTTGATATGTATTGCCTATATGCAAGGAGAGCTTAACATCTTCTCTATATATATATATTCATATTGAGTGTATCTCACATTGAGGCGCTTGACCTCTCTTCTTTATATGGTACACGTTTGTAGGGGGGCTTAACATCTTCGCTTATATATGTATATCATGCTTTATGTGGGTTAGGGTCTAGTCATCTCTTCTCCATGTAAATACATGTATGCAGGGGGAGCTAACTTTACGTCTCTCCTCTTCATGAATGTATATCGTATAAACATCTTTATTGTTTGTTTGTCTTCGCCCCTTTAATGATGAATTGACAAAAAGGGGGAGAAGAATTTTGGGAGTTTATATATGCATGTTTATATCTTTGTTTATGCATATATATTTATGTTTTGTTTATGCACTTTATTGAATATTGTTATGCATGAGTTAAGTGGGAGCTTCTATGAAGCTTATCTTTAATCCATGCATACATAACTCCATGAGTTTTGTCATCATCAAAAAGGGGGAGATTGTTGGCCCAAAGGCCCATCACTCTACTTTTGATGATGATTAACTCATGTAGTTATAATACTAATGATCTTGTGTTTAATTAGTCTCGGATATTTGATCAAAATCTTAGTTGGTGTTTATCCTCAACAAAGGAGTTTTTGGGAGCTAACACGTATAGATTCAAAAGCTCGTGCATCAAGATTGCATCATGTACTCAAAGGGGAGTCTAGCTCATGGATCAAGGTTTGGACCAAGTTAAGAAGGAGAAGAAGATTTTCAAGAGAAGATTTTCGTGAAGACTTGTATCATGTTTGTAAGTGTCAAGATTTATTTTTAGATAAAATGTAAAGGATAGATTAGTTGTGGATTGCTCAAGCTCATACACGCACGCACACACATAAGATTTACATGTGTTTTATAAAATAGTTTTGATTTTGGAAAATACCATTTTGGTTTTTGTGCTTCAAAATATATATCTTTATGTTTCATGAATAGAGTTCATCAAAATGAGTTTATATGATTTATATGTGTTTTGGATTTCATCCACACACATTGTTGGTTTATATGTTTAGAAAAACTTATTTAGTGATTCTATATCATATGTTTAGGTTTTATATTTATCAAAACCTATTTTAGAGATTATTGTCAAAAACATTGATATTTCATCTTATATGTGTATTGGATCATATCCATATACACCAAGCTTCAAAAGTATTTAAGATATCTTATTTTTGTATTTGAAGAAGTTTCGGAAAAATCATTTTTCAATTTGGAGATCATTTTTGAAAAATATGAATTTTTGTTTAAGGCAAAATTTCTATATCACAACAATGGTTCAAAATATTTGTAATATGTGTTTTTAATCAAACATGTTTGTACATCAAAGTATTTCAATGAACCTATTTTTATAGATTTTACGTGATTTTATGAGAATTTATAAGATTTTATTAAAACAAGTTTTAATACCCAAAAATGTTTGACCAGGCCTTCCGCCGGTCGACCGAGACAGAAGTCGGTCAATCGGGCGGTCGACCGATGTGCACAGATATGCACAGCTATTTTGGCTAGTGGGCCGATCGACCGACCCGGTCGACCGTCCAGAGAGCTGTGCTCTTTGGATCTGACCCCGGTCGACCAGTAGGTTAAAGCCTAGGAACGGTCGACTGGCGGCCAGCTGCAACGGTAAAAAATTTGACCATTAGCCGGTCGACCGAGCGGTCGACCGACAGCAGGATTTCCTGTTGAGTTGGCTCCAACGGCTAGTTTTTGAGAATCTATAAATTTGGGCTGTTTTGGGCTATTTGAAACAAGATTTTGAGTGGGTTTTCAAGCTAGTTTTTCCCATCTCTTTAAGAGGTTTTCTCCATTTATTTTAGGGCAAATACTTCCATATCAAAAGGAGAATTTTTTAAGAGTGATTTTCAAAAGAGATTTCTTGAGTTTTTCCTCTACTACTCCATCTAGTTTTTCTCACACATACTTGAGCCATCCATTGCTACATCAATCCTCTAGGGATCTTGTTGTGAGAGTGTTTTTAGGTGATCCAAGTGTAGAGATCACCAAGTGTTCATTCTTGTATTTGAGGAGGCGAACTTGCGGGTTCGTGTTGTTTCGAGTTCTTGTGGGAGCTCGGTGTAGAGGTGCGACCTCGGCAAGCTAGTGTGTTTGTGTGTGTTTGTTCTTGCGGGAACAAGTGAGGGACTTGCAGGTCTAGAGTTCCAGTGTGAACTCGTTGTAGGTGTTGCGGCACCGAGTAATCTTGCAGGATCGATTTTTAGTGGAAATCCTTCATTGTGTTGAAGGCGAGGACGTAGAGCAAGGGTGCTCGAACCTCGAAAAAATTCTCCCATGTTTGCGATTGCTCTCTCTAACTTGTGTTTATATCTTGCATGCTTATATTACTTATCACTTTATATGCTTGATATATCTTGTGCCATATTGATATATGCTTGGGATTATTTGCTCATACTTGTATACAGCCAAAAGAGCCATAGTGGCACCTCAACTCCTAATATAGAGGAATCTTGAGGAGATAGTCCAGAGCCCTTCACCGGGAATTTCGCTACACTTTTGTGTTTGGCTAAATAGTTTTAGTTTGCATAAATAATTTTTAATTCCGCATCAATAGCATTAGATTAGCTAGTACACCTATTCACCCTGCCTCTAGGTGTATTTTCATATCAAACTATACGTACGAGGAGAAAGGAATACTAACTATTACACATTCAAAAACAGATATCCATCACTATAAGCCATCAGTGGCACTTGCAAGGGCAAGGCATAATCGTGGCTATTGAATTCATTTAGATTACAATCAAGCAAGGAAGGTAAATAATAAGTAGAAGAAATAAAATGTAAATTTTGATTTAGATTGAAAAATGATGAAAGAAAGGAAAGAACATTACATGGGTATCACTTTTCAATACAATCCTCTCTCTTTTTAACATGAATCTCAGTCTAATCCTAGTTTACAAAAAACTGAAAATTACATTAAAAGAAAAAAGAAAAATCTAAAAAAAACCTAAAGTAAACTCTCTGTTAGAGTGGTGCCCTTTGCCTCTGAATTTGCAAGTATTTATAGGAGAACTGGAAAGAGAAGGAGCGTACGAAGATAGGGGGAGCAAACGCTCCCCTAGATACAATGATTGCCGTGATCCACGGCTTGGGCCGCGGATCCGCGGCCTTGAACTGGCCACTTGGCCAGATCAGAGGGCCGTGGATTGTTTGCTTGTAAATTATCTTTTATCTCCAAATAGATTTTCTATTTGAGTTTTGGATTTTAATCATATCTTCATTGATCTTCTGTTAACCAAATGAATTTATAGAAATCTGAATTTAACCGTTTCTATTTGGTATTCTCTGATTTGCTCTAATCTTCAAGTTATCTTCTGAAAATTTGCCCCAATTCTAGATTTAATTTAATTCTGAATGTAATTGGGTTATTGGGCTCATTTTCTCTCCTTCTTCATTAGTAAAGGCACATCATTTAGACAAAATAATATTAAAAAGTAGAGTAAAATGATATTAAAAAGTAGAGTTTATTATACAATAAATATTGAAATGTGACAATAAATATGCAATAACGGTGCTGATCAGGTGCTTTTCTGGGGATCAAGTAAATAGTTGTCATATAAAACTTATTTAGATAAGCCAAGATATGATCGGAATTTCGATGTGGACATCCTTACTTTTGGAAGTCTAATCAACGTATCCAGAGCTTGCTCACATGACAAGAAATGTGATGTTGGTTCCCATTTCTACCGTGACATCCAAGAGTGCTTTTATAGTGGACGAGTCTTTGACCAGTATCAATGTGATCTCAAACCAGAAAATGTTGAATCTTTGGTGTGTGCATGGGATTGGTTATATGAAATGAGAGGTAAATGAATTATGTTTTTTTATTTATTTTTATTAAATAATAGTTTATATATTTCTTATATAGTCTTTTTGTTAAACTTGTAAGTTTATTGTTCTCTTTTATACTAGATAATGAGGAATTAGATTTGAATGAGCTCACCGAAGATATTATGTATCTTAATACTGGAGAGTCTTCAACTCAAAAATCTACTACCATTCTTATTCAGCATGAAGGTAATGACACTCTTTTGGGCATCATAAGGGAGAGAGCGTAAGCAAGAGAGTAGGTTCTTGCATATCACATCTAGCCACATGAATATCACATCTAACCAATTCGGAGGCCATGCAACATTGATTCTAATGGACCTCTTTGCTTCGCTTAAGATATGTGTATTTGGACATATGTATTTTGGATATATGTAGTGTTTAGATTTCTAGACATATGGGTTGTATAATGTATACTTTGCTTGTGTGTTTGTCAAATATTTAGCCTATTATCATTTTAGGTTTTTATGGTTTTATTTTTATTGAAATGCAGAAGGGTGATGTGTGCACATAAATAGTTTTTGAATGGTAAATATATTATTTTTGAATGTGTCATTTGGTTCTAATGGGTATGGCAGGTCTAATGTGTCGAGCCGACCCAGTCGACCCGATTAGTTAAACGGCCAAACAGGTTGGGTGAACTTTTATAAGGCTGGGTCGGGTACGGGTTTTGATTTTTGACCTGATTATTTAATCGGGTCGAGAAGACCCGTATATGACTCGACCCAACCCGACCCAATTGCCACCCCTACTTGTAATAGAACGCTGAAAAAACATTGAAAATAGCTAGATAAACTCATATTATTGTTTTCCATAAAGAAAACTTGTTGAAAATATAGAAGAATTACAAGTAAAAGAGATTATTAGAATCATTTACAGGGTTGATTTTGGGAAAGTGTGATGGTAGGAGTCTGGTCAGCATGTGACCACTTTGTCCCTTTGACGATGCCAGTGACAAGTTTCGATCTACTACTAGGAATTCCTTCTCACCTGAATTGAAAAATTCCTTGGAGTTGAAGGGTTAGGGTGTTATAACCCTGAGTTAATCCTTAAGGATGAGAGAAATGATTTCTCTCTGCCCTTGGAAGCAAGAAGCAAATCTCTTGGATATGAGTGCTTTGCTTCTCTTCATACGCTCTGTTTTCACTTATGCAATATGTGTCTCAGCCTTAACCTATTAATAGGCTATTTATAGGCTCCACAAGGATAAGCATCTCTAAAAATCAGCAAAGGCTGATGAATACAGCTTATAACGCCCGTGCGACAAGGCTAGAACAGCCTGCGGAGAGGCTAGAATAACTTACGGTGAGGTTAGCCAACAGCAGTTGGCTTTTAGGAGAGTCACGATCTCCTTAATTATCTCCTCTTAATGAGGGATATAATAGGGTGTAACCGCTCATTAAAGTGGTCATTAACCCCGCTATGTTAGAGGGGTGTCAGCCCCTGTTTTCCATTATATTCGCAAAAGGGGAAAACTTACAAAAAAGGGTTGAGGAGCTAAATTACAAGTATTCTTAAAAAGATTACAAGTAGATCTCCTCAGAGATTCTGGAGAAGTGTGCCGATAGGAGTCTGGTCAGCGCGCGACCACTTTGTCCCTTTGACGATGCGAGCGAAGAGATTCCCTTCTCGCCTGGTTCGGGGAATCAGAGAACAGAAGGTTGGTAGAACCCTCTTGCTGCTTCTCAAAATCGCCTTCAATTAGGAATTCCTTCTCGCTGGTTCCGGAGATTCCTTGAGAAGAAGGACGATGTTAGGGTATCAACACCCTGGATAGAGAAAGCAATTCTCTAAAAGGTCTCTGAATTCGAGAGCGCACGGTGCGTTATGAAGAAGCCTCTGCTTGTGGAGCTCTTCTGCGCATTCTTCTCTCCTTGTGCCCCTGGTGGGCTATTTATAGGGAGAGCAAGGGTATAATCGTCCCTTGAAGATATGAAAACAGATTGAATCGAATCTGTTTAAATCTGGAAAGTAGCCTTGCTGCGAGGCTAGGATCAGCTTCTGCGAAGCTAGAATTGGCAGGTCGGTTGATCTTCTTGATCCTTTCCATATCGTTAGAGGATTTCCCCTGATCTTCTTACTCGTTTTAGAAGAGTCAAGAGATTGTGACAATCAACTGCCAAATTTGATCTCTGATTTGATCATAATTGGATTTGATCTGATTAGATCTGATCTCATCTGGAGATTTGATTGGTCAAAGGTTGACCATAGCAGACAAATAGCAGAGCTGTCCGCATTGAGCTCGTAGCGGAGCTAGAGGCAGCTTCTGGCGAAGTCCGAAAGAAACCCTTTGGCAGAGCTGGAAGTCCTCTGTGGCGAAGTTGTGAGTTAGCTTCTTGGCGAGGCTTTGAATGGCTTCGAGGCGAAGTCGAGTGATATTAGCCTCTCAAGCGAGGCTATCCCTTTGGGCTCATGTAATGCTAAGTGCTAGCATCTTAGACCTGTTGAGATCTGTTTAGAAATAATCCGGGTTCACTGTCTGCTTGCTGGATCAGTGGAGTCCAAGTTGCTTCCTTGTCCCTCGGAGATGGGTGAAACTGGTCTTCAGCTCGTCTGTCACATGTCTTTTGTAAATGTCAACAAGTTTAGACATTGTTCAGACCAATAAGAATCTTGTCT
Organism: Agave tequilana; assembly: GCA_038442645.1. NCBI lineage: Eukaryota > Viridiplantae > Streptophyta > Magnoliopsida > Asparagales > Asparagaceae > Agave > Agave tequilana. The sequence goes on from JAVJIF010025980.1 coordinate 46,371, forward strand.
TTTTTAAGTGTCAACAAGACCCCCTTCAAAGTTTTCGAAAGTCTGCAATGGCTCAGACTTTGAAATACTTTGAACTGCTTTGATTGGGGGTGTGTGGAGTATGAACGTTGCCATGGTGGTTGAGTTCAGCTTCGCTTTGAATCCTGCTTTGGGATGTAGATTCGCTGAGAAATCATGTAGACTCGCGTCTGGGTAGCTTCGTAGCTAGATAAGTTCGCTCTGGAACATCTGTCGCTTTCCCGAGGCCAACTGCCGTGGGCCGGTTTCGAGGAGGATTACTCCTTTCTTTATGCTGATCGAGGGAGATATTCTCTCTTCGCGCATTTCCAAGGGAGGATATTCCCTTTCTTCAAGGCGCAATAAGTGCCTTTATGAGGGAGACGTTTCTCCCTTCGTACGGTTCCAAGGGAAACAGTCCCTTTTCTCAAGGCGCAGTAAATGCCTTAAATGCGCTCGTGCTTCCACGCTTGAGGCGGCAGCGCCCAGGCCATGGGGCCTATAAATAGGACACTTGAGGTCCTCTGAAGAGAAGTGATCTGCCCTTCTCCTCTTCTCTTGGTTGAGAGAGATACTCAAATCTCTAAAGTAGTGGGAATGCCCACTCTGGTTATTATCCGGCCAAGGACCGGTAAGTCTTGATCATTCAACAACTTCACCGATTTTAGGGAATTCATCTCCCTTAATTCAGCTTTAACAGCTGCTTCAGGGATTAACTTCCCTTGTTCTCCATTCAACTGATCTGCGGAGAAGGATTTCAGCATAGCTTCCCAGCGAAGCTATCATTCTGACTTGATCACAGAAAGATCATTGCATGTTAAGTCCGCTACACAGGCAGAACTTGGGACCTGGTATCTTCAAGGTTGAGCCAGTCTTGCCATATAGGTGAGGCTAAGACTGTGTCCCATAGGATCAGTCTGGCTTAGCCATATGGCGAGGCTAAGACTTGGCGTTTGCTGAGCTAGCCCATCACTGCTGTGCGAGCGAGGCTTATCCTCTACTTTAACTGAAATCGGATTGCTTTGCCCCAAAGAATTCGGCTTCAGCGCTTTTGCAGTGTCTTCTGTGTTTAACTGCTAACTTGCTTCAATTTTGCATTGCAGTGAGCTATGTTCGCCGGTCTTGTGTCTTGATGAAAGAGACCGAAAAGTTGCCTTATGCTTCCCCAGTTGAAGCTTTACTTTTAAGCAGGAGGAACAACTTGGGGCAGCTGATGTGTGTCCCAGAGGCTATTGGCAGCCTCTTATACGAGATGATTCATTCTGAGGTGAGGCTGGTAGCCGCTTATCCGAGATGATCCACTTCGGGAAGGCGGATGTCACACCTGTGAGATCACTGACATCACTGCCAATTCCCATTATAGGTAATCTATCGTGTTGGCGGTGATAAGTTCATTGCCAACTTTCAACTTTGGTGATCCAGCTTCCTGGTGGCAAAATGTACCATTTTTGTGGAGAATTATGGCCGTGTCCTCGTGGCACAACTGGTTACGGCCTTGTGCAGGGGGAAGGCCTTTCATGTCCAGTTGGTCTGGTCTAGAAGCAGATAAAACCACTTGTATGTCTTTTGCGCAAATAATCTTGCTGAGCAACTGATTCTGTTGTATGAAACAAAACCTTGATGTAATATCAATGTACCTTTGCTCTTAAATCAATGAAAGTTTATCTTCTGCTCATCTGATTTTTGCCTGCCTTCATTGAGAATTTGGCCATAGCGAGGCTAAACTTTGTGCAGAGTTAAGGACGGTCCTTTTTGAATGAGCTTCGCACGATGCTGGCATGTCGGCGAACTATGCCCTTAGTGGGTTAAGGCAACCTTTTTTGGCAAAGTTCTTGATGAACTTGTGCGAAGTCCGCGCTTCGGCTCATTGGCGAGGTTAAGCCCTAGTGGCTGAATCAGCGCTTCTCAGGAAGGCGCTTTAGGCGGCGTTTCAAATTAATTTGAAACGACAGCCTGTACTGTTTTCGAGGCGTCGTTTCAGGCGCTCATTGGCCTATAAAAGTCCGATCGGACTGTAGAGAGGACAGATCTCTTCACTTGAAATTTTTAGAGACCTTTAGACTCTTCTTCTTCCTCTTTCCTTTCCATAAAAAAAAAGTTTGAAAGCTTCCACAGCTCTTCAATGGCTCCCAAGAGACGAGCGGGAAAAGAAGTAGCAACTTCTGCAGCGGAGGGTCCTTCTCCTCCTCCGGTCATCGAACGACCAATCGCCGGTAGGGAACTTTCCCTTTTGATTAGAGACTGCCGTCTCCCCTTTAAAGCCGATTTCTGGCTGTCTTTGGATAAATCCAACATGAGAACAATCATGGTCTCATGATTTTAGGGAGTCCCATTCCTTGATTTCACCTTGATTTCTTGATCGGGAATCCAAGAACTGAAGAGTTCTTCCTCTAGCTTCCAAGCGAAGTTAACCTTTAGGCGGTTCACATCCTATTGAATGACAGGATGCGAAGCTGTCCTTTGATATTTGATAGAAAAGGATCGTAATGCCCTTCTGACGAAGTTATCCTTTGAGGTTTTGTCACATCTTGTCGTTCGAAGTTAAGCTTCTAAAGCGAAGCTAACACTTGGATGTTTTCCTGCATCCTGTCCTCGTGTGGGATGCGGAGTTATACTGCAGCTGCGAAGCTAAGCTTCGGAACGAAGCTATCATTTAGGCCAATCCTTGCTCAGAGGGCGAGGCTATGCCTTATCAAATTTTGCGTTCTGATTTTGGCCTTCTTTCGGCTGATGAACTAATCATAGTTTCTCTTTGTTCCTGCAGTACACCATACTCCTGGTCCTTCAAACAACCTGTTCGGGATGACCATGGGATCGGATGGCAATATCAGCTTGCAATTTCAAGGGTAGGCTTCTCTGTTCAGTGAGCGGAGTTCTCTCGTCAGATATACGCTTATTCATGGTGGTGATCAATATACCACGAGGAGTATCCTGACCACAGCTCCACTTGAAGATGTCGACCGTTGAGTTTATAGGAAGCCCGATTTCATGTTCGGGGATGCCGCACCAGACCCTGACCACCAACTACATGCAGGGGAAGGGCAGTGGATTTTCCAGTTGGATGGCGAGAGGTTCTACCTTCCGTCCAACAAGCGCCATTTTTCTTTGTCTTCCTTCCAGTGCGTGACGCAGGCTCGGAAGATGGCATGGGATGTGAGCCGAAATACCGACTCTGTTCACATAGGAAAATTGATGCTTCAATCTCCTGGTTATGCAAGAGCGGGGCCTCCTCATTGCATAATGGGCCTGCATCTTGGGAATGTGTCGCGAGACATCCCAGTGGGAGAAAATCCTGCAGTGGCATTGACCTTTGGCAACCAATTCTTCAAGGTTAATGGGAACTACCCGGCTACTGACTTTAGGACTCCAGGCTGGATTCATCCTCCGAAGGCATGGTGGGTGGATTTGACTACCTACATCCTTGCTTATTTTGAGGAGGACTTGGAGGGGTTGAACCTCTATGAGGCCGTCAGGGCGACCGGCCACGGTATTGAGATGAACGTGGCGTGCTTTTACGCCATTTTTGAATTGTATTGCCCAGCTTCGGGGACTTTCTTCACCCCTGTCAGTGAGTTGGGTATGGCCTTGCATGAGATGTGGGAAGTCTCTGCTCTGCCTTTTGGGCCTCTTCCCTATGAAGAATATTTCCCGTGCGAGGCAGAATTGGCTCTTCTGGAGAAGCAGGAGCCTGCCTTGTTCGAGACCTACAAGGAGCTAATGTGCCACTTGTATATTTGCTCCAGTATGCATGGGGGCAATAAGGGAACCTCCTGTAGCTTGAAAAGCTGAGGAGACTATTTGTTCCCAGATATGGAGAATGCTCCTGAGGCAGCACATTGTGGAGTTGCTGATGAAGCATCTTTGACCGGATGCAAAAGCACTCCCAAGGGGATTTAGTTGTGCAGGAAGACAATGGTCCCTATGGACAGGGTGATGTCCTCCGGAGCTTCCATCATCAGGCTCGCAGGCCGATGTCCCGGAAGGCACTTCTGGCTGGTTTCCTAACAGTCTGGTTGAAGAGATGCGTGGTGCCGTCTTCGCTGTTTGGACCTGGAGTCTTTAGTTGATGAGCGGTTCGCGCGTCTTGTCGCTCAAAAGCACGAGGCCCGGTTTGCCGCTCAAGAGGCTGCTAAGGCTATCTCTTCTGACTTGAAATCCTTGGAAACAAGGCAGGCAGAGGTCGAAAATGCGATTGACGCCTCCACCAGTGCTCTTCTTGACGCTGAAGACAAGATTGGGAAGGCTGAGGAAATGATCAGGAAAGCAAATCTTATTTTATCCAAGGCTAAACTGGTGCGTCTTGAAGAAACTGCGCGGCTTGAGCAGCTTAAGGCTCAAAATGGAGAGCTCTCACAGCAGGGATTGTCGCAGAGGGCAACTTTGGTGGAGGTTGAAGCTCGTTTGACCCAGGCAATGGATTTCAATGAGGCCGAGCTGAGGTCGCAAGCGCTTGCCCAGGCTGTTGATGACAGGAGGACGAGGCTGGACTCTCTTGAAAAGCGGCTCATATCTTACAGTGTGCGCCTGTAGCTCCATGTACTTTATCCTTTTGGAGTGAATAAAATTTTTTCTTCTTTTGTCGAATCTCCAATCTTGTTCTTCTTTCTGAATTGCGGTTCCAAATTGTATTGCAATTTCTTGAGAACATAGTTCTTGTTGGGCTGGATGATGAGTGTAATACTCTTATTTTATGCCTTAAAAAAAAAAATAATAATAATAATAATAATAATAAAATAAATAAATAAATAATATATATGTTTATACCAAGTTTCGAACTTGGCTCTTTTGTACTTAGTCCTAATGCCTTAACCATAATGCCACATTGGCGTGTGGTTAAGTAGGAGAACTAAATTATTTTAGCAACCCAAAGTCAAATTTAAGATTTAAATATCTAACTGTAAGATCTCAAGAGATCTTTAGGAATCTCTTATCTTAACAACTTAGATTCACATCTTAACAACTTAATTCTAAAAGATTTTATCCTTAACCTTCTTCTCTTCCCTCCGTTAAAAATAAAAATAAGAACGACAAAGAACTCCTAGCCCATCATCTCTCATCCTGTTCACCCCCTTAGAGTTGGATTTGGAGTTGGAGCTGATCGTGACGGAGAACGGTTCCGAGGCGTGAAGATTGAGAAGGAGGCGTGGAGATTTAGAAGCAGGCTAAATCCAAGTAAGTAAATAGTTAATTTTTATGAATTAAATCTTAAGAACGTATCATGATTTAAAGTATTTTAATGAAACTAAAAAATTCTTAATAATAATAAGGGTTCTCTCACTCTAGTTATAAATTCAGTGGGGTTTCCAAAAATCAAGCCTTTCGTTTATAAATACTTGGATCTTCTTTGTGTATTTTATACCACACTCCAAACTTTTAATATTTGCAAGTAACACATCATATTAGGATTAATTATTTGATTCCAATTATCTGTGTGAGAAACCTGTCATTTTTAGTCGATGGGTAAGGCCGAATCAATGGATTTGAAAAGGGCAAAGAAAGAAAGATTTTTTTTTAAATCAACTGTGTGTAACTGTATATGGAAATATATTTAATTCACAATTTGTTACACATTGGATACATTACTTTGAACCATCTTTATCATTGTTTTTCTCTGAGGATGCCTGATAATTTCTTTTCATACAAGGTATCTTTAGAACTTTTATGGAAGTGAAATCAGTATGGAAGAATTGTGTTGTAGCAATTCCAATTTAACTCTGGGAAACTTGTTTCATCGAGAAATATTTATTTTGGATTAAACATAATTTAATGTGCATAAATTGCGCACCGTTAAGTGTCATAGAATTTTAGTTCTGACTTAGCTTCCTGTTATGGTCTGCACTAATCGCAAGCGCAACCAGTAGCATTTTCTGTAGCCATTAAACATATTTTTAGCATATTTTTAGAATTTTGCTTTTGGCAGACTAGGAATTCATCTCCTACCTTCTTAAGCAATTTAACATCTCCTAGCTCAAACAAATATGAATTTACTTGGTTTGGTTGTTGATTTATCAGATATGATGCTAGCACAAGTCCTATTTTTATGGAAAAGTATTGAGGACAAAATTGGACCTTTTCAGTTTAAAAATAACGCTATTAGCTACTGGTTACATCCTCATATTTCAAATCGGCCACTGGGTGTTTTGGTGATGAAAAGAATAATAATAATAAAATAAACAGGGAATTCTGGACCAGGCCTGGGCCTGGCCTGGTCCGGCCTGAGAGTGATCTGGGCCTGCATCTGAAGGGCCTGGGCTGCTGTAGTTAAAAGAGAAAATATATATATATATTACAAGGCCCATTGTTGCTTTCAGCCCAGCTTTTGCATGGGCTGTACTCTTCTGGATCCACACCCATACAACAAAACCCGACCCACCAGAAAATTCCAGACTTGTAAACCTGCAGAAAAATAATTAAAATAATTAGTTAAAAATGTCAGAAAAATAGAGAAAAATATAAATAACAATCTGCACTGTCTCTACTTTTCATGATAAAATTTTCAGAAGAATAATCAACACAAATTAAATCAAATTACCCTCTTTAAAGTCAGTTTTGCTAAATTGTAAATTCGAACCGTTAAAAAGTTTAGTGTTAAAAAGTTTTAAAAAAAAACCCAACAAAAGAGAATTTAAAATTTAGTAAATTAAGCCTATCAATTTCATGTAATTCATAGGATCATACTCCCAACCTTAAATTAATTAATAAGGATTAAATAAATAAAAGATCCTAACAATTTTTCTATTGAAATAAATTGTGTAGATTTTCCGGGATTCTAGGATTTTGCAGTGCTTTGGATTGAGATCTACCGCAAGTGAGTGCTTTTTCCTCCTTCAGCTCACAAGAAGTCTTGTGATGAAGGATTTTATCTATTTGTCTAATTATGTTGTTTAAACTAATGTGCTAGTACTTAGAAATTTTATTATTTCATGAATTACTTGCATGAATCATTTGTAGCATGTTTATGTATTCATGTATGCAACTAAGCATATTTGTTATTGATACTGGACCTCCTTGATCACTACATGACACCGGTTAGAACCTTACTACTAAGACACTCCTGAATGACATTTATGACCATCATGTTCATGTTATCCAACTACTGGGAAAAATATTATTAGACGGTAACAATCTCATCATGTTTATCATGTTCACCGACATACATATCCTGTTATACATGTATCACGATTTCACTGCTATGTGGTTACCGTCATCATCACTGAGTTATCCCAGTAGATTTAGGTAACATGTACATTAATAATCTTGATAACTAAATTAAATAACTTACACTGGGATTGGGGAGATTGATGGAGGAGACAACGTCTGTATTTTGGGTGGACCTAGGATTTAGGTTGCGCAGCCGAAAGAGGGTTCCACTGCAGGGTTCCCGTGGGGTGACTGACACCCCGTCCTGTTTCCTGTTCCTGTTATACATGTTATACATGTACCTGTTCCTGTTTACATGTTTCCTGACTACCTTGCGGTAGGTCCTGGTTCAGCGCCAGGAGTCTGGGCCGTGGTCCCGGGTATGCACGGGACCCACCTAAAACACAGACAATGTCTCCAACCGATCAGTTTCAATAAGTGAGGACCTCAATTGGCACGTGTAATAGGCGTAGTATGGGATGCGTCTATTACATGTGGCAATTGGTGTTCGCTGACATAATTAATAATGAAAACTGAATTCTCTCATTTATATTACAAACTGAACTCGACATCTGACTGGTATGTTAATATAGACATTGATTATATTCATGACCTGAGGTACTTTTGATTATATCACTGACTTGTTTAGTTATTGTTTATTTATTGTTGACATATTGTTCACTCTTATCTCATGTATATTTTCTTTCCATATGCTTTTACAGTATCATGCATGTGCATCTTCCCCTTTTTATTTTACCACTCACTAGGTCGCTTATTGACGACCCTGAGTTTGCTATGCTCAGATCCAGATCTGAGCACCTTGCAGGATCAGGAGTACTTTGAGCGCGTTGCAGATCTCCAGTAGACCATCCGCAGTTCAGTTTGTGAGGACCCTTAGTATTTTTTTACTTTCATTCTTGTTATGTTTGCAATAAATGGACTTTTGAGACATTATTGTACTTGCTTTTAAATGCTGGAATAAATTGTGAACCTTATGTTTTGATTTACTACATTGAGGCTTAGCGTATTTTAATTGGAAATACGTCGCCGACTCTTGTCACGTACTCAATTTTATGTATTTTGAGAAGCGGGGCGTGACAGGGTTTTCTTGGTATCAGAGCCAGGTTATATTTAGGGTATATAATTAAGTTAATAGCCAAGCTCTTACCGACAATGTTAAAAATCATACACTCCAGCTACAAGTACAATAATGTTTATGGTACATTGGAAGCATATTTATTTTTCCTAAATTTTATTTTGATTTTTTTTCAGAGCAATGGCCCAACGACCTTCCTCCTCCCGTATTGCTGCTCGTAATGAGGCCACTGATTTGATGGGAGTGCTCCGTGGTATGATGGAGTCTCAGCAGGAACAAACAGCACTCCTTCGAGATGGATTGTTGGCAGCTCAACAGACAGCCACAGCGGCCATAGAGAGATCAACGGCACCTCGGGAACCAAAGCCCGGCAACATCTCTGACTTCAGGAGGTTGCAGCCGGCCACCTTTGCCGGTACTGAAAAGCCGTTGGATGCGGAACAGTGGTTGGTTGATATGACTAACCTCTTAACTGCAGCTCGTGTTCCCAAGAACGAGCAAGTCGAGGTAGTCAAGGTTCAGCTGACAGATGTGGCCCGGACATGGTGGCTTGCAGAGGAAGAGCGGTTGGAACCACCGATCGCTTGGGAGCAATTCATGGACAGCTTTTATGAGAGGTTCTTTCCCAAGACAGCTAGAAGGGAAATGGAACAACAGTTCATCAACCTGCAACAAGGGAGTCGAAGCGTTGATGAGTACGCTGCGGAATTCTTAAGGTTGAGCCGCTTCGCTCCATACATGGTGGCAGAGGAGGAAGATCGGGCTAACCGCTTCCAGCAAGGTCTGAGGTTGGATATTCAGAAGTTCTTGGTCACACAGCCGCTGAGGACTTACTCTCAGGTTCTCAGTGCTGCCCGTAGCTTGGAGCAGGTGGTGGAGAAGGAGAATAAGAGCAAAGTGCAGGCAAGGCCGCTGAAGCGACCCTTTGACCAGGTGGTTAAGGGACCTACATCTAGATTCAGCGGGGCTCCACATAACAAGCAACAGTTCAATTCTTCTCCGCGGACAATTATTTGTGGATTTTGTCAGCTACCGGGGCATCATCGAGGGGAGTGCAGAAGGGCGAACAGACTATGTTTGGCTTGTGGAGCTAGGGATCATCAGCTTGCGAACTGTCCGTCCAAGGGACAGAGGAATATCGTGCCCGTTGCTCCAGCCTCAGAAGCAGCAAAGAGGAATCCAGTACCTACAGGTAGAGGAGTTCCATTGCCTCCACCACGACAGATGTACAGACAGTCCCAGAGGAGGGCAGGAGCAGGTCGTGGGAGAGGTCAGGCTTTCAATCTGACTGCAGAAGAGGCAGAGGCATCAGAGGAGGTGGTGGCGGGTACCATTCTGGTTTATTCAGTTCCAGTCATATCATTATTTGATTCTGGTGCTTCTCATTGCTATATATCTACTAGTTTCGTAACAAAGCATTCTATACCCTGTTATAAAATGGATACTCCATGGGAAATTAGTACGGGAAATGGGATCATAACTACTAGTAGATTATGCAAATCTTGTTCTGTAGTGATTTGTGGAAGGGAGTTTAGTGCAGACATGTTTATGATAAACACTGGGGGATACGATGTGATCTTGGGCATGACATGGCTTAGCAAGTATCATGCGGTAATTGATTGTCGGAATAAGAGTGTTATATTCCGAATTCCGCATCAACCAGAGTTTCAGTTTGTTGGAGAATCCAGGGCATCCAGGCAGAAGCATCAAGGAGATTGCGTCATCACAGAAGCCGAGGAGATGCCGAAGCCAGTGGTGGAAGAATTTTTAGATGTATTCCCAGAAGACCTACCCGGATTGCCGCCAGACCGAGTCCTGGAGTTTTCCATAGATGTCATTCCCGGTACGGCCCCAATCTCTAAGGCACCGTATCGGATGGCACCCGTGGAGCTTGCCGAGCTGAAGAAGCAGTTACAAGAGTATTCAGATAAAGGATTTATCAGACCTAGTGTTTCACCTTGGGGAGCTCCGGTGTTGTTGGTGAAGAAGAAGGATGGCAGCAGGAGGATGTGCATTGACTATCGTGAATTGAACAAGGTCACCATCAAGAACAAATATCCTTTGCCCAGGATTGATGACCTATTCGATCAACTTTCTGGAGCTAAGGTGTTCTCAAAGTTGGACCTTCGTTCTGGATATCATCAACTGAAGGTGAAGAAGGAAGACATTCCGAAAACGGCTTTTAGGACTCGTTATGGTCATTACGAGTTCCTAGTTATGCCATTTGGAGTGACCAATGCCCCAGCAATTTTTATGGACTTGATGAATCGGGTATTCTCTTCATTTCTGGATAAATTTGTAGTAATATTCATAGATGATATCTTGATTTATTCTAAGGATGAAGAAGAGCATGCAGAGCACTTGAGGATTGTGTTGCAGACCCTTCGACAGGAAAAGCTTTACGCCAAACTGAGCAAATGCGAGTTCTGGCTGAAGAGTGTAGCTTTTCTAGGTCATATTGTTTCAGGTGAAGGCATCACGGTGGATCCCAGTAAGGTTCAGGCAGTGAAGGATTGGCCCGTCCCGAAGTCAGCGACAGAAATCAGAAGTTTTCTAGGACTGGCTGGATATTATCGAAGGTTTGTGCAGGATTTCTCAAGGATTGCAGGGCCTCTAACTAAGCTTACTCAGAAGGGAGTGAAGTATGTATGGACTGCGGAGTGTGATGCTGCTTTTGAAGAGTTGAAGAACAAATTGATCACGGCCCCAGTCTTGAAGATGCCCGACGGGACTGGAGGTATGGTCATATACAGTGACGCATCAGGGCGAGGTTTGGGGTGTGTGCTAATGCAGCATGGTCATGTAATAGCTTATGCATCCAGACAGCTTAAGCGTCATGAGAAGAATTATCCTACACATGATTTAGAACTTGCAGCAGTCATTTTTGCCTTAAAGATTTGGAGGCACTATCTGTTGGGAGATCAAGTGTTGATATACACTGATCACAAGAGTTTGAAGTATATCTTCACTCAAAAGGAGCTAAACATGAGACAAAGGAGATGGTTAGAGTTGATGGCAGATTACGATATTGATCTACAGTATCACCCTGGAAAGATCAATGTAGTACCTGATGCCTTGAGCAGAAAGCCAGAAGCTTCTATGGCAATGCAGATCACTCAACAGAAGGAATTATTCGAGGAGATGAGACGGATGGACCTGATGGTGATTCGAAGAGCAATATCTCCTGGGAAATTGATGGTTATGCAGATTCAACCAACCTTATTGGAGAAGATCAGGGAAGCGCAGGACAGAGACCCCAAGTTGCAAGAATTCAGGGAGCAAGTGAAAGCTGGATTGAGGTCAGACATGCAGATCTATGTGGATGGAACGCTCCGTTTCGGCAACAGAATTTGTGTGCCGAAGGGAGAGATTCGGCAAGAAGTGTTAGCTGAAGCCCATAGCTCGGCTTATTCCATACATCCAGGAGGGACGAAGATGTACCAAGACCTGAAGCAGCGGTTCTGGTGGCATGGAATGAAGAGGGAGATTGCTCGGTATGTGGCGAAGTGTTTGGTGTGTCAACAAGTGAAGGCTGAACATCAGAGGACAGCTGGACTACTTCAACCTCTACCGATTCCGGAATGGAAGTGGGAGCATATTACTATGGACTTCGTCACTGCCTTGCCTCGCAGCCAGAAGGGAAATAATGCAGTGTGGGTCATAGTGGATCGTCTCACGAAATCAGCACACTTCATTCCTTTCAGACTGGGTCAGTCTACCGAGTTGTTAGCGGAGAAGTATATGCAGGAGGTAGTGAGACTCCATGGTGTGCCAGCCAGCATAGTATCAGACAGAGACACTAGATTCCTGTCCCACTTTTGGAGGAGTCTTCAGGAAAGTTTGGGGACCCGCTTGAAGTTCAGCACTGCATATCATCCACAGACTGATGGACAATCAGAGCGGACGATTCAGATTCTCGAAGACATGTTGAGGGCATGCATGCTTGATTTTAAGGGATCTTGGGAGGATCATTTACACTTGGCGGAGTTTGCTTACAACAACAGCTACCAGGCTAGTATCAAGATGGCGCCTTTTGAAGCCTTGTATGGGAGGAAGTGTAGATCTCCTTTATGTTGGGACGACATTGGTGATAGGCGGCTACTGGGACCGGAGATTATAACTCAGACAGTGGACAAAGTTAAGATTATCAGAGAACGCCTCAAGACAGCTCAGGATAGACAGAAGAAATGGGCAGACCTGGATAGAAGGCCACTGGAGTTTGAGATTGGAGATAAAGTATTCTTAAAGATATCACCAACGAGGGGAGTAATCAGGTTCGGCAGCAGAGGGAAGCTGAGTCCCAGGTTTATAGGACCTTTTGAGATTTTGGAGCGAGTGGGAGCGGTGGCTTATAGGCTAGCATTGCCCCCATCTTTAGATGGCGTGCATGATGTCTTCCATGTTTCTCAGCTGAGGAGGTATATCCGAGATGACAGTCATGTGGTGGATCATTCTGAGTTGAGACTTAGGCCGGACCTATCCTACACTGAGAGGCCTACGGTTATCCTAGATCGGACTACCAAGGAATTGAAGAAACAGACCATTCCACTTGTTCTAGTATCTTGGGGCAATCGACCTCCAGGAGAAGCGACATGGGAGCGGGAGGATGTCATCCGCGATAGCTATCCCCACCTTTTCCGTGATGATTAGGTATATTTCTTTCCCCGTCTGAATTAATTTAAATTTCGAGGACGAAATTTTCTTATTAGGTGGGTAGAATGTAATACTCTTATTTTATGCTTAAAAAAAAAAAAAAATAATAATAATAATAATAAAATAAATAAATAAATAATATATATGTTTATACCAAGTTTCGAACTTGGCTCTTTTGTACTTAGTCCTAATGCCTTAACCATAATGCCACATTGGCGTGTGGTTAAGTAGGAGAACTAAATTATTTTAGCAACCCAAAGTCAAATTTAAGATTTAAATATCTAACTGTAAGATCTCAAGAGATCTTTAGGAATCTCTTATCTTAACAACTTAGATTCACATCTTAACAACTTAATTCTAAAAGATTTTATCCTTAACCTTCTTCTCTTCCCTCCGTTAAAAATAAAAATAAGAACGACAAAGAACTCCTAGCCCATCATCTCTCATCCTGTTCACCCCCTTAGAGTTGGATTTGGAGTTGGAGCTGATCGTGACGGAGAACGGTTCCGAGGCGTGAAGATTGAGAAGGAGGCGTGGAGATTTAGAAGCAGGCTAAATCCAAGTAAGTAAATAGTTAATTTTTATGAATTAAATCTTAAGAACGTATCATGATTTAAAGTATTTTAATGAAACTAAAAAATTCTTAATAATAATAAGGGTTCTCTCACTCTAGTTATAAATTCAGTGGGGTTTCCAAAAATCAAGCCTTTCGTTTATAAATACTTGGATCTTCTTTGTGTATTTTATACCACACTCCAAACTTTTAATATTTGCAAGTAACACATCATATTAGGATTAATTATTTGATTCCAATTATCTGTGTGAGAAACCTGTCATTTTTAGTCGATGGGTAAGGCCGAATCAATGGATTTGAAAAGGGCAAAGAAAGAAAGATTTTTTTTTTAAATCAACTGTGTGTAACTGTATATGGAAATATATTTAATTCACAATTTGTTACACATTGGATACATTACTTTGAACCATCTTTATCATTGTTTTTCTCTGAGGATGCCTGATAATTTCTTTTCATACAAGGTATCTTTAGAACTTTTATGGAAGTGAAATCAGTATGGAAGAATTGTGTTGTAGCAATTCCAATTTAACTCTGGGAAACTTGTTTCATCGAGAAATATTTATTTTGGATTAAACATAATTTAATGTGCATAAATTGCGCACCGTTAAGTGTCATAGAATTTTAGTTCTGACTTAGCTTCCTGTTATGGTCTGCACTAATCGCAAGCGCAACCAGTAGCATTTTCTGTAGCCATTAAACATATTTTTAGCATATTTTTAGAATTTTGCTTTTGGCAGACTAGGAATTCATCTCCTACCTTCTTAAGCAATTTTAACATCTCCTAGCTCAAACAAATATGAATTTACTTGGTTTGGTTGTTGATTTATCAGATATGATGCTAGCACAAGTCCTATTTTTATGGAAAAGTATTGAGGACAAAATTGGACCTTTTCAGTTTAAAAATAACGCTATTAGCTACTGGTTACATCCTCATATTTCAAATCGGCCACTGGGTGTTTTGGTGATGAAAAGAATAATAATAATAAAATAAACAGGGAATTCTGGACCAGGCCTGGGCCTGGCCTGGTCCGGCCTGAGAGTGATCTGGGCCTGCATCTGAAGGGCCTGGGCTGCTGTAGTTAAAAGAGAAAATATATATATATATTACAAGGCCCATTGTTGCTTTCAGCCCAGCTTTTGCATGGGCTGTACTCTTCTGGATCCACACCCATACAACAAAACCCGACCCACCAGAAAATTCCAGACTTGTAAACCTGCAGAAAAATAATTAAAATAATTAGTTAAAAATGTCAGAAAAATAGAGAAAAATATAAATAACAATCTGCACTGTCTCTACTTTTCATGATAAAATTTTCAGAAGAATAATCAACACAAATTAAATCAAATTACCCTCTTTAAAGTCAGTTTTGCTAAATTGTAAATTCGAACCGTTAAAAAGTTTAGTGTTAAAAAGTTTTAAAAAAAAAAACCCAACAAAAGAGAATTTAAAATTTAGTAAATTAAGCCTATCAATTTCATGTAATTCATAGGATCATACTCCCAACCTTAAATTAATTAATAAGGATTAAATAAATAAAAGATCCTAACAATTTTTCTATTGAAATAAATTGTGTAGATTTTCCGGGATTCTAGGATTTTGCAGTGCTTTGGATTGAGATCTACCGCAGGTGAGTGCTTTTTCCTCCTTCAGCTCACAAGAAGTCTTGTGATGAAGGATTTTATCTATTTGTCTAATTATGTTGTTTAAACTAATGTGCTAGTACTTAGAAATTTTATTATTTCATGAATTACTTGCATGAATCATTTGTAGCATGTTTATGTATTCATGTATGCAACTAAGCATATTTGTTATTGATACTGGACCTCCTTGATCACTACATGACACCGGTTAGAACCTTACTACTAAGACACTCCTGAATGACATTTATGACCATCATGTTCATGTTATCCAACTACTGGGAAAAATATTATTAGACGGTAACAATCTCATCATGTTTATCATGTTCACCGACATACATATCCTGTTATACATGTATCACGATTTCACTGCTATGTGGTTACCGTCATCATCACTGAGTTATCCCAGTAGATTTAGGTAACATGTACATTAATAATCTTGATAACTAAATTAAATAACTTACACTGGGATTGGGGAGATTGATGGAGGAGACAACGTCTGTATTTTGGGTGGACCTAGGATTTAGGTTGCGCAGCCGAAAGAGGGTTCCACTGCAGGGTTCCCGTGGGGTGACTGACACCCGTCCTGTTTCCTGTTCCTGTTATACATGTTATACATGTACCTGTTCCTGTTTACATGTTTCCTGACTACCTTGCGGTAGGTCCTGGTTCAGCGCCAGGAGTCTGGGCCGTGGTCCCGGGTATGCACGGGACCCACCTAAAACACAGACAATGTCTCCAACCGATCAGTTTCAATAAGTGAGGACCTCAATTGGCACGTGTAATAGGCGTAGTATGGGATGCGTCTATTACATGTGGCAATTGGTGTTCGCTGACATAATTAATAATGAAAACTGAATTCTCTCATTTATATTACAAACTGAACTCGACATCTGACTGGTATGTTAATATAGACATTGATTATATTCATGACCTGAGGTACTTTTGATTATATCACTGACTTGTTTAGTTATTGTTTATTTATTGTTGACATATTGTTCACTCTTATCTCATGTATATTTTCTTTCCATATGCTTTTACAGTATCATGCATGTGCATCTTCCCCTTTTTATTTTACCACTCACTAGGTCGCTTATTGACGACCCTGAGTTTGCTATGCTCAGATCCAGATCTGAGCACCTTGCAGGATCAGGAGTACTTTGAGCGCGTTGCAGATCTCCAGTAGACCATCCGCAGTTCAGTTTGTGAGGACCCTTAGTATTTTTTTACTTTCATTCTTGTTATGTTTGCAATAAATGGACTTTTGAGACATTATTGTACTTGCTTTTAAATGCTGGAATAAATTGTGAACCTTATGTTTTGATTTACTACATTGAGGCTTAGCGTATTTTAATTGGAAATACGTCGCCGACTCTTGTCACGTACTCAATTTTATGTATTTTGAGAAGCGGGGCGTGACA
>JAVJIF010025981.1:0-67467 GCA_038442645.1 Agave tequilana
GCGTCTGAGACTGGAAGCTATCTCCGCATCTGGGAGGTTCGCGTCTGAGGCTTTTGCGTCCGTAGTAATTTTTGATAGCCTACAGAACCCTCTCCAAAGTTTTCGAAACTCCGTGGTTGACTGAGACGGATTTCAGAATACTTTGGACTTCAGTTGAATCGGGACTTCCTGTAATCAGATTGGCATTCTTCTGAGAGGCAGCCTCGAACTTGATCTTATCTGGGTTCTGGTCTTCGTGAGTGTACTATTGAACTGTTTGAAGCCTCCAAGAAAGATCGTTTGTAATTTGATTGTCGGTGTACTGTTGAACCGTGGAGTTGTCAATTGCCTCTACCAGTATACTGTTGAACTGATTGCAGTAGCAGAGACATACTCTTTGTATTGGGGGGAAGAGAGGACGCAGCTCTCACAGACGCAGTTCTGGCACACTGATCAAGTGGAGACGCGAGCTTCACCAAAGTTGAGATGTGACTCTCAATTATTTGTAGAGAGGCTCTCAATTTCTGTAGAGACACAGCCTTTACTTGCTGTTGAGACGCAACTCTTAAGTTCATTGAGACGCGGCTCTGTACTTGAGACGCAAAGTTCACGCTCAAAGCTTCTTTGAAAAAGCTTTAATTGCCAGAGGTGTGATATTAACTTAGCAAATTAAATAACTCTATCGGGGGAGTTTGAGAAGGTTACTGTCAGAGGTGTGATGTTAACTTGACAGTGAGATCTGGATTTGTGTTTTGAATAAGTTTTGTGGACTTGCTATTCTATTGATGAATAACAAGTGGAGTTTGATCCGCTGGGGATTATGCCAGAGTCTATTATCAGAGGTTTAGTGTTAACATGACTAGAACTCTGCTAGAAATGAAAGTTTGCTGTTAGAGGTATGATATTAACATAACAGTATTTTGAGTAGACTTGTCATTCTATTGAAGAGAATTGACAAGTTGAAATTTTGGTCAGAGGTGTGATGTTAACTTGACCGAGAGTTGTCTTGCGATTTGAGCAAGTTTGGTCAGAGGTGTGATGTTAACTTGACCGAGAGTTGTCTACTGTTAGAGGTGTGATTTTGAACATAACAGTATTTTGAGTGGACTTGTCATTCTATTGAAGAGAATTGACAAGTTGAAATTTTGGTCAAAGGTGTGATGTTAACTTGACCGAGAGTTGTCTTGCGATTTGAGCAAGTTTGGTCAGAGGTGTGATGTTAACTTGACCGAGACTTATCTACTGTTAGAGGTGTGATTTTGAACATAACAGTATTTTGAGTGGACTTGTCATTCTATTGAAGAGAATTGACAAGTTGAAATTTGGTCAGAGGTGTGATGTTAACTTGACTGAGAGTTGTCTTGCGATTTGAGCAAGTTTGGCGGACTCGCCATCCCATTGAAGAGGACTGACAAGTTGAAATCTTGCCCCGAGGGAAACATCAAAGCCTTACTGTCAGAGGTGTGATATTAATATGACAGTTCTATTTGTAATTTATTCCACTGAGGAAATTGAGAGAAATCACTGTTAGAGGTTTAATGTTAACTTGACAGTGAATATGCCAGAGGTATAATGTTAACTTGGCATGTTTGATCTGTGATTATTTCACTTGGAAAATAGTCACAGGTTTTTTGTGGTCCTACCATTCCATGGATGGGAATTGGTAAGGGATTTTGGAGGGGATTTTAGGGAATGAGTTGTCAGAGGTAATTGTTAACATAACAAATATTGATTTCCCTAGAAAATAAAGATTTACTGTTAGAGGTGTAATGTTTAACATAACAGTAATGGGATTTTGCTATTTAAGCAATTTAAGTGGACATGTCATTCTATTGAAGGGAATGACAAGTAAGACTAGACCCATCAGGGATCTAAATATTTCTTTACCGTCAGAGGTGTGATATTAACTTAACGGATCAATTGAATCTTGTCAGAGGTGTGATATTAACTTGACAAGGATGTGAGCTAGAGGTGTACTGTTAACTTAGCTCCATAAGAACTTCAGTTTCATTGGGGAGACTGAAGATATCACTGTCATAGGTGGTGTTAAACTTAACAGTGGAGGTAATGCTAGAGGTGTGATGTTAACTTAGCATTGGTCATCTCGACTCCGATACGAAAGTTTGAGGGAAAGTCATTGTCATAGGTGTAATGTTGAACTTAACAATGAATTGGATGCTAGAGGTGTGATATTAAACTTAGCATCGCTCGTCTCAGCTTCGATATGGAAGCTGAAGAAAAGTAACTGTCAGAGGTTTAATATTGAACTTGGCAGCAACTCAATCACTGTTAGAGGTGTAATGTTAACATAACAGTAGTTTGTCAGAGGTGTAATGTTAACATGACAGTAGTTGGTTTGCGATATGAGCAATTTTGAGGACTTGTCATTCTATTGATGAGAATTGACAAGTGGAGTTTGGAATGTCAGAGGTGTAATATAACTTGACAATCATTGATTTGTGACTCCATGTAGAGGAGCGACAAGCGAGGCTTGTACTCGCTGGGGAGTATTGAAACTTTCCACTGTCAGAGGTTTGATATTAAACTTAACAATGATTGTATTTGTGGACCTACCACTCTGTGGATGAGAATTGGTAGGGAATTTTTGGTGGAAAATAAAATGAACTGTCAGAGGTTTAATATTAACGTGACCGAATCCACTGGGATTGAAAAATCTGGTTTGTCAGAGGTTTATTGTTACATGACAAATCCCAGTTCATTTCATTGGAGGAATGAACATGGGTATTTTGTGGCCCTACCATTCTATGGAAGAGAATTGGTAGGAGATTTTGGAGGAGTGGATGGAACCAAGTCCCTCAAGGTTTTTAGCAAACCTTCTACTCAGGCTCGTGTTTCCACGTCAGAGAAAGGACATAAGATCCATGTCTGACGACTTCCGTGTGTTTGATTGAGAAAGGACGCGAGGTCTGCGTCTATCGACCTCCGCGTCTGACATTAGAACGCGAGCTCTGCGTCTGGCGACCTCCGGTTTGGCTGAGAAAGGACGCGAGGTCTGCGTTTGGCGATCTCCGCGTCTGACATTAGAACGCGAGCTCTGCGTCTGGCGACCTCCGCGTTTGGCTGAGAAAGGACGCGAGGTCCGCGTTTGGCGATCTCCGCGTCTGACATTAGAACGCGAGGTCTGCGTCTCTTGGAGGAGTTTGAGTTTGAAGCCTTACAGGCTGACGGCTCAGTCATCTGAAAGTTACAGTGACAATCAAATAGCACCGCCGAGATGAACTGCTCGCAATGGCATTCGAACCCATGAGATGAGAGCTTTTCAGTTCATATTTGAACATGACCTCTTAGGGCTGAACGCGAACTTCGCGTTTGGTGCCAAAACGCGGGGGTGAAAGCGAGCTCTATTTGCTGATGGTGCACTTGGCGTCTTTGTCGACGATCAGCAATCCGTTTGGCTCGCAGGAGTTGATGCGAACCCCCTGCAAATTGAATTTGCTGAGCCTTGAGAGGAGTTTTGCGGCGAGATTTGCCTTCATCATCATTGGCCTCGCGGGTCTTGTAGGAGACATTGATGCGGGCCACATATGCTGTTGCGACCACTCCTGTCTGCTGACGATGAGTGCAACACCTTCGCCGTCTCTCGGCATTCCGATTGAGTCGCAGAGGTTGTTGAGAACCCCGGCATCCGGGACTGGAAGTGCCTTGATAAAAGGATGGAGGGGAGATTGGTCTCTATTGCCATTTAACCGTGGGTCATGGTGCGGGTCTCTGAAGAGAGATTGGGGCTGACCATGTTGTCTCCACAGGAGACTCCCGAAGCTTAGGGGGAGTTCAACTTCTCTTAGTCGAATTCGATCACAAGCGATTCGACTGTGAATCCAAGTATCTTGACGTCGGCTTGCGCCACCACTTTCTCGTTAGTTGAGAAAGATCATAGTCCCCAGCGGAGTCGCCATCTCTTGTACGCGTCGAAAAGATCGCAATTGTAAAATTCTTTTACTTGAATAGAAGATTACAACGGATACAATCCGATTACAAAAGAGAGGGAATCTCAGGGTTGATTCTCCTCTTTGTTTAAAGCTGGGTTCTTCATGTGGCGGTGGAGAGTGAGTCTTGTTCTCTGTTGACCGGCCGAACGTCAAGCTTCTCTTGTGGATCCTCTCTTTGGATCTACTGGTGGAGTAGCACAGCTCCTATCAGTAATGGAATCTCAAAGAGATTTAAAGAACTTGAACTTAGCAAGTTAACAGAAAGAGTCGAAGCTTCGAGGTCGAACTCTGCTGAGGTAGCTCTCCTCCTCTGCCCATGGCTTCTTGGCTTTCCTCCATCGGGACTCTCCTCCTCAGCCCTTTTTAGAAGAGGTCCCCTCCCCCTGGGGTCCCTTTTTTTTTAGAGTTGTATTCCTCCAGCACTCCTTCCGAGCTCCCCCCCTCCTCTAGCTATTCATAGCTATTTATAGAGGAATTGGGGTGTAACCAACCCCTTAAATCTTTCCATAATGGGAAGTTATTCCCTATTATGTGGAGAAAAAATGGGGTGTAACTGACCAAGTTTGTGGCTCAGTTATAGCAAAAAATGCGGGTCTCGCGCTGGACGCGGACCTCGCTTTGATGTTGAGACGCGGAGCTCACAGGCTCGCGTCTGTGTTGAACGCGGAGCTGCTCAGGCTCGCGTTTGAGTTGAAACGCGACCTTCGCGTCTGACGACTTTCGCGTCTGATAAAGAATGCGAGGTCTGCGTCTGGCGACCTCCGCGTTTGGCTGAGAAAGGACGCGAGGTCCACGTCTGGCGACCTTCGCGTCTGACATTGGAACGCGAGGTCTGCGTTTGGTGACCCCCGCGTTTGGCTGAGAAAGGACGCGAGGTCCGCGTCTGGCGACCTTCGCGTTTGACATTGGAACGCGAGGTCTGCGTCTGAGACTGGAAGCTATCTCCGCATCTGGGAGGTTCGCGTCTGAGGCTTTGCGTCCGTAGTAATTTTTTGATAGCCTACAATACCATGAATATTTTTATACATCAAAACCCAATTTAAAATCTAACTAAAATACATGTGAAGACATACCAACTCATAGTTTTAATTTATATATATATTTTTAGAATTTTAACAAAAGATTTTCAAACAAAAATTAATTTTTTTTTTCCATGGTCTTATCACGACCACCCTTGGGTGTACAGTGGGTTGGGCCGGTCCAGCGTGCACACTCTTTAAAAGAAAACAATTCCAGCAGGCCAGACCGACCAGGCCTGGCCAGGGCCTGGCTGGCCTAACCCGGTCTCGTCTGCTAGGCCAAGGCCGGCTTGGCCTGGGCTGACCCGGGCCCGGCCTGGCCTGGACCAGGCCACAGACAGTAGGGCCTTGGGCCCTGTTTTAAAATAAAAAGAAAAAAAGAATTTACTGGACCAGGCCCGGGCATGGCCTGGTCCGGCCTGGTCCAGCCTGGGCTTGGGTCTGGTCTGGCACTACGCTGCAGGATTTATTAAAAAAAAAAGAAAAAAAGAAAGAAGAAAGAGAGAGAAGAGAATTTGTAAATAAATAATTAGCTAAAATACAAAAAAATAGAAAAAAAATATAAACAATAATCTACAATACTTCTACTTTTTTGATAAAAATTTTAGACAATACCAAAATAAATTAACTAAAACCACGCACTTTAAAGCCATTATCTTTAATGGTAAATTCAGACCCGTTAAGTATTTTAAGGAGTTAAAGTCTATTAAAATCTAAAAAAATTAATTAGCAATTAGTTCAAATTAAACCTATTAAATTCATTAGACCCAGAGAACCATATTCCTAACCCCAAACTAATTAATCAAGATTAAAAACTCTTATAACTCTCAAGTAAAACATCCTTTAAAAAAAAATCTAATAATTTCTATTGAAATGAACCATGTAGATTTATCGGAACCTTATGATTTCAGTGCTTTGGACTTGAGATCGAGTTCAGGTGAGTGTTTCTTTTTTTTGTTTAATTTTATTTAATTTTGTCGTGAGTGTTCTTTTCCTCCTTCAATTAAACAAGAATTTTGTGATAAATGATTTTATTTTGTTATGTAATTATGCTACTAAAATTTTCTAAGATATATTTGTGAGTATTATTTTCCTCATTCACCATTATTAGAATATATATATGTGTGCTTATTTTATTTCATGTGATCATCTGACTTATTTTACTAGTGTGATTACATGTATACCTTCATAAGACATCGGTGAGTGCTCATCCTATTTAGTTAGTTCATATGAGTGTTTACCAATATTATTGCATGTGTGAAGGATTATTACTTTGATTCTAGGCTAGTTGTCGGTCACTTTAGACTGTGACTTTGATTGATCCTAAATTGGCCTGGTTCATATTAGTAAACTTATTTGAGGTATTATCAGATATTTATTTTTGATGATGTTTCAGATGAGAATTATTTGGACAATAAAGATGGATTAAATAAGATGTTACCTTAAATTGATTTATCTTGATGCTTGGACTTATATGGACCAAAAGTTCAACTTGAGATTTACATGAGATCTTGATTCGCATTTAGATGATATCAATATAGAGCTGAGTTCTGATCATACTGGAGAATGTCTTATCTTGATTTTGATCTACCATATAACACTGATTTTGGGTTATTAGTTGCAAGGATTTCATTTGGATATATTTACTGATAAATTATCTGAGTAATGATGTTTATTTATCGAGGTTTAAGTATAGAGACTTTCTAAATTTCATGTAGCTTGAGGATGTCCCACTCCTTAGTTATTATCTTGATTGGGATTGGAACTATTGGTAATGTAACTTAAATCATAATTATATTTAAATTTTAGATTTGATTGGTTCAGATGGTAGTTATATGAGTTGACATCTGAGTGACATTATCAGTAGATTTGATTATTCTTATTGATGGTAAAACATGTGAGAGTTTGGTTAGATATTGATGATTGATTAATTTGGAGATTCTTTATTAAAAGAACGAGATATTGGATCTGGATTTGTTAGTAGATTCGATTGAGTCAGAGTTGATCTTAAGTTGAGGAGTAGACATAGATTGGTTTGACCTGACCTGGTGGCATGTATATACATAATTGACTAGTTACTTGAATTTTTGAAGCTTGTATTTGAATTTATGGAAGTGAGAGTATATGATGGTCTTAATTAAGATTGGATAGTGATGATTGGTTGGATATAGATGAGTATGCATTTGATATATTGGGACTTGGATATTTCGATGACTTTGAGGATCTGAGTTGATTAAATATTTTGCCTGAATTATTCTATTCATGCCAGCAGGTCATTATTTATTCTGAATATCACGATTTGCCTGAAGAACTTGACTGATTATACTTGGCATCTACCCGATAATTATAATGTCCATGTTACCATAATTGCTGGGAAAATATTGTATACGCTAACAACACACTCGTGTTATACTTGTTACATGTCCTATTATACTGGTATACTGTTCGCTGACATTATATATCCTGTTATACCGGTATCCTGATTACACATGTAGATGTTGTTGCGCACCGAGTTATCCCAGTGATTTAAATAACACGCATATTAAATAATCTTGATAAATTAATGACATGACATTAAACAACTTACATTGGCATTGGGAGATTGATTGAGGAGACAACGTCTGTATTTTGGGTGGACCTAGGATATAGGTAGCGCAACCGAAAGAGGGTTCCACTGCAGGGTTCCCGTGGGGTGACTGACACCCTATCATGTTCTTATTCCTATTATACATGTTCCTGACTACCTAGCGGTATGGCCTGGTTCAGCGCCAGGAGTTTGGACCGTGGTCCTGGGTATGTACGGGACCCCCTAAAGCATGGACAATGTCTCCAACCAATCAGTTTCAATAACTTAGGACCCCGATTGACACGTGTGATAGGCGTAGTATGGGATGCGTATATTATAGGTAGCAATTGGTATTCCTTGACATAATAATAATAACTTGTTCATAATGTACTGAAATTGATTGTCTTTCCCTGATACATGTATGTATATTGGACATCCGATGTTACACCTGACCTGATTGGATATCTGACTCTAGTACTGACTGATTCTACCCGCCTGATATATTGATTGTGATAGACACCTGATTGAATACCTGACTGGATACATACTCTACTGTGTGCTATCCACATTACTGTTTATTTACTTATTCATGTCGTTTCTTCTTCCAGTTATACTATTATCATATGTTCATATGTATATGCATGGGCATCTTTTCAGTGTATTCTCACACATTTACTAGGAGTTCTGACTCCCTGGTTCGCATATTCAGATTTGTGGCTATTTATTGCTGATCAAGTTTTTGGAGAGGATCACAGATATAGAGTTCTCTCTTACTCGATCATCTTTTCTCAGTATTTTCTGTGTCTTCTTTATTCCATCACTTTCATGGTTCTATGTATTGGAATCATACTTATTCCATTTCCTTTTCATATGTCATCATGTGTGGATATTTATATGTAATATTGCGGTGATATTGATTTACTATAATAATTATATAGCTTGTTCATGTCACTTTAGACTTAGCGCGTATGCGTGGGATATTTTCCTCATGTATATACGTCGTCGACCTTCGTCGCAACTCTTTTTCCGCCTATTTTAGGAAGCGGGGCTTGACACTAAGTCTTGGAAATTATTTTAAATTACAATTTTCAACCCCTTATGTGGCCTCACCAGCATGATAAATTCTCAAGGAAACGTTGAATGCACTGCTCCTAGTTGCAATTTGATTTGGAAAAGATATTTTAATTCAATTAAATTTAATGAGATGCACTGAATAAATCTGCTATTTATTAACTTTTCTCAATCTCTATTCCAATTTTCCTCGTCTTCATTAAATTCATTAAATCCGCGTGCAGAAAATGACACAGAACACTGCAGCCTCTTCCGGGGGTTTTTGGTTTGAAAGAAGAGGGCGGAAGTAAGGAAATAGGGAAGTATAATTGATCACTTTCCTATCTATCCAAACACCGGAAAAGGAAAATAAGAAAACTCCTTTTCCTTTTCTATTTTCTCTTTTACACAACCATTTCCTCACTTTTATAGTGCTACAGTTAATTTTGTGGTCATGTAAATCTCATTTGTAATAAGTTGTAGCGCAAAATAGCTAATTTTTTTATCATGTAAATTTCACTTGCATTCTAATTACAGTCCATTTTTTATTTTTCTTAATTAATTTTTATTTTAATATATTTTTGCGGTCAACTTTGTGGTCAACTTTTCTACTTCCACTTCCACATTATCATCCAAACACCGGAAGAGACATAATATTTTTCAAACTACACTTCCCAATAACATCCAAACACCGAAAAACATACTAACCAATTCTCAAGTTCCAAAGGGAACTATTATCACTTCCTTACTCTTTACTTCCTCACTTCCCCCCTTAACCAAACAGGCCCAATCGGAGTATTGTGTGCTCTCCCATTATAGCATCAACATCCACAGTTTTCTCAAAATATTCAGGACAAAGATGAAAAGATTGAACAACAGTTGCATGCTATATAAATTATATAGACCGAAAATTTTCATTCTGAAACAAGAAGTTGACGAAGATTGGTGATGTCGGCAGGGGACGGTTGGGTGTTAGAAAATAATGTTCGAATTACTGTTAAGTTATTTAAATTAAACTTTCAAGAAGGAGAAACTTATCTATTTTGATCGAGACGTGCGGAGTATCTCGTTGCAGCAGATTGATGGCGGCCCACCCTCCAGGATTCAACGATCGTTGGCCCTGCAAGCGTGCACTTGCAACGCACAGGCCCTCGAACAGCTCGGTTTTTGTTTACTCTAGAGATGCAGGGAAGACTGAAGAGTTTAAGAAAATTTCAGAGGAAGAAGATGATTAAGTTGTGTTATTGAGAGCACGGAATAGGTCCTTTATAAAGAGAGTTTTTCATCATTAGAAAATTCTTGGGCAGAGAAAACAATTCTTGGATAGAGAATCAAAATCTTTGGACAGAGGAAGAAATCTTTCCTTATGCAGAGGAACAATATTGCCTTGAAAGTATCACTGCAGAACTTGGGCAGAGAGCTCTCAACGACTAACTCTGGCATGACAGGATATGAAAAGATACGAATCTCAACAGCTATCTCTGACCCAAATATTGTGACAGGATTTGAAAAGATTTTATTTTAATTTTAAATAAAAAAAAATGGGCAAAACTTTAGCCTATTCGGGTCACACCCCCGCGAGGCTTTGAAACCCAGATTTGCACCTCCTGTGCGTGCGATGCGGGTGCATATGCGCATTAAGGTTTTTCGGACTCGGTAACCCAATTTTCTTCACTGGCCCTAATGGGCTTGTGCGCGCGTGAGCACCCCCCTAGTTTCTAGCCCACAGAACTCATCATGAGAGGGACTCCAAAGATAAACACTAAAGAGTTCTTTTCCTATCCATGTAGGACTAAAAAAACTTTACTTAATTTGAAATACCAGCAAACACTAATAATCCCCCACTATTTCAAAATTAAAAGGAAGGATAATGGGAACGAGAGAGAAGAGGAGGAATCAAATATGGAGGAAAAATGAGAACTCAATGCTTTAATAGTGGTGACTTTTGGTCTATGAACTACTACTTAAGATATGCAGGTGTGTCCTACAGAAAGTTAGTGAAACGTAAAGTTTCTATGAACCAATCTCTCTAATTATGAATCATTGACCTACTACCCACATATCATTATCAGAATCGAGCTGTTCAAATGGGTTGGCGCGATCAACTATGCGCCCTACCTGGATATTCATGAGCGCTCTAGAGAATATGTCTACATTCTCATAGGAAGCGGCCCCACTTTCACACTCCATATAGGTGGATCCATCATGTGTGCATTATAATTAAACACACCACCCAATAAGGTATATGACAATCCATTAAGAGCTAATGCTCATCCTTTGCACATTACAATTTGCACTATCTACATCATAGGAAGAGAGTTCACAAGAATAAATAAAGATAGTGCATCATCAAGTCAACAAATGATTTGTTATTACCCATATGAACCTACATCATGTTGCGCGCGGGGCAACACCACGAGAAATCCACCAATTAGATATAGATGCACCGAAGATGTAACCACACGCCTAGAACAGAGAAACAATTGAGAAAGCAAATCAACACAGTATTTAATGAGGTTTGGCAATTTGCCTACGTCCTCGGGGCAAGGGAGAGAGATTTTATTGATTCAACAATCAATGCAAGCTAATACCAGAGGATATTTCCAAGATACTTTCCGGGATATAATGCATGAGGGCTCTAGCCCATATTTATAGCCACAGAGTCCCAGGAATTTAGGAAACCCTGATTGGATTCGACCCCAAAATAGAAAAGGAGTCCGAATCCAGAAAGGAGAACAAAACGCGTCTGTCGGTCGACCGACTGGTCGATCGGACCCAACCGAGAGCTGGCTCATGTCAGTCGGTCGACCGTTCCTTTGCCACGGTCGACTGGGCGGTCGATCGGGTCTGTGCACGTCGTGCACACCGGTCGACTGGGCGGTCGACCGGCCACACCTCCGGTCGACCGCTCGGTCGACCAGATTCTGTCTTGGCCTGCTGCAAGCGCCGTTCTTTCTTCCTTTTGACTTCCGGTCTCTGCGCTATCTCCTCTATCTCCTCTCTTCCTACAATTCTCTACCTCGGTGAAGATTTTCTAAATCTAAGCCAAACTTTAATGAACACCTGGCGAAATTGACACACGATCTTGGCGAAATCGACATATAATGTCGGCAAATCGACACACGATCTTGGCTTGAGCACTCCGAATGAAATCGACACACAATCTCGGCGAAATCAACACACAGTCTCGACTTGGCTAACAGACGTAACCTGTTCCTTCAAACGAATCGCCAGCACACATACAATTGATTTTCACTGATCTCACCAGATCCGATTTGAGTTTGTTGTTTTCACCTGCAACTCTCACCAAACTCCAATATCAATTGTAGACTTTCAACTTCAGCTCAGCTATCCAAACGGAATGCACCATACATGCATTCCCATCACTTCACCTTAGGAGAAATACCATAGGAGCCGACCAACGAACATGTCTCCCACTCAGCAACTTCATGGAACACTATTTCAAATGACCTCAAGAAGAATCCCTCATGAGCCAACACTTACTCTCTGACTGACTGGCTCTTTCCAATCCACATGTCTTCGAGATGGTCCAACCAAATCTGAGTAGAGCACACCAAACACCATCATCTACTTCAACAAACTAGATGCACACCCCCTTTATGCAAGCTTAACCATTATCTTACTAGAAGACCAACTATTTATCGAGATCTCAATGTTTCACCTCTACGTGAAGTCTAAATCTTTACCTCTACGTGAAGTCTCAATTAGCTTCTCGAGAACCCAAAAACACCATATAGCTTCATACGGGTTGCTTCACCAAATGGCTGTGCCTTACGGCTGCCTACGTACCTTGCCTAAAGGATCAAGCCAACCGTAGTTCATTGTAAATGAGCTCCATCATTCTCAAGCACTTGTGACTAAATTTTCGGTAGCAAACCGACCTGACTGAGTCATATGAATCTCCTTACTGTCGTCATGGAGAACAACGGCCTTCAACTTGTCGCGGTTACCAACTTGAGATTCATGCTTCTTCACCCAGTTTCATGATTTTATCTTAGTTCCAATTGCTGCAAATAATTCGACATACTCATCAATGTCGTCAACCTGTTCAATATCAAAACTGGCTGCATGATCTTCACCCGGTGTTACATCCGGTGAAGTCTCATTGATATCGAACCAACTGGAGAGATGGAGTAGCATCAACCTCCACCCGCTGCGATACTTCCCTTGTCTTCGTCCTCTCCACCTGCTGAGAGATGGAATACTTTATCACTGAAGTCTCATCAAACGTGACATGCTGACTCAACACAATCTTCTTATTTCGGGGCCCTATAACCTGTAACCTTTCATATATCTCTTGACACCCAAAAACACAAACTTCTTTGCTCGCGGATTCACCATGTCATCTTTGGCACTAAGGTAGGCCAGATTTTTAAATTCCCACAGCAAATCATAATCTTGAGTAGCTTTTCTAAACCAAACTTCTAGTAGAGTTTTACCTCCTATCGCAGTCGATGACAATCCATTTATAAGATGGCTAGCATACACAATCGACTCAGCCCTGAACGATTTGTCTAATCGTGCATTAGACAATAAACACCGAGCCTTCTCCAGTAAAGAATGGTTTATCTCTTTAGCCAACCCATGTATTTTATCTGTGAAGTGAGTATCAATATCAGTATTCTGGTCAAGTCGTAGGAATTGGTTCTTGTATCTTTCAACATTACCAATTTATAGCTTCTTGATCTTTCTACTAGTCTGCTTTTTCATCATTTTCTTCTACTTCACCAACATATCTATGGCTTCACACTTTTGTCTCATGAGATATATCCAACAATGCCTAGATAAATTTCAATAAAAGAGACAAAGTACCTATGACCTCTAAGCGATGCAGTCTTAGTACATCCCCAAATATTTACGTGAACACAATCTAGAAGACCTTCTGAGTGGTGAGTTGTGGTGCTGAATTTCATCTTCTTCTTGTCCAGAATACCGTGTTCACCCAATTCCAAGTTGCAGGTAGAAGCACCTTCCAATGACCTTTCTTTGCTGGAGCTTGTAAAAACTTTTCGCCTCCGTGTCTGACCCTCATCTGTCAGACCTGTGTGCAGCCATCATCTGAAGAGCTAGAAGTCTCCACCTGACCTGTAACTGTACTACCCTTTAAGTAGTAGAGATTGTTCTGTCAGACACCCTTCATAACCACCATTGAGCCTTGGTCATCTTGAGAACACCATCTCGTATAGATACCACAAGACCCAACATTTTCAAAGTACCAACTGAGATAAAATTCTTTTTGAGTTGAGGGACATACCTCACATTCTTTAATTCTCGTACTATCCCATCATCCATCTTGATACGGACTGTACCCATCCCTTCTATGTTACATGGATGATCATTACCTATGACAGTAAAACAGCCATCTAACTTCTCAAAGCTATAAAATCAGTCCCTATTCAGGCACACCTGATGGGTAGCTCCTGTATCTAAGATCCAATTAGAATTATCTGAGTAACCAACAGTAGGAGTAGTAATAGAGAAAGAAAATACCGATGAGTCTAAGTCCGATCCATCTGCCTGTGAAGTACTGGCATGAGTACTGACCACTTGTGCAAGATTTGCCTCGGTCATCGACTCCTTCTTTTTACCTTTAGCCTTCGGACAATCAATCTTCCAGTGCCCTAGATCCTTACATAAGTCGCACTGGTTCCTCTTCAGATCTTTAAAACCTGATCTAGACTTCAACCTTCCCTGATCACCTCTTTCCTTCCATTGGAACTCCTGCCTCTTACCGCCAATGTCTCTGCTGTTGTGCTTTCTAAAGAAGACAGTTTATCCTGCCTCCTTACTTCATAATTCACAAGAGCAGCAGACACCTCACTATAGTTAAAAATTTTCTTCCATTGATTAATGTAAAGTAAAGGTCTCATACTTTTCTTCAGGAAGAGATTTCAATATAATTACCGCCTTATCTTCTTCATCAATCTCCATATCCATATTAACCAGGTCTGTAAGAAGCTTTGTTTAGATATTCATGTGTTTGTTAATGGAGCGTCCTCTCTTCATCTAGAAATGATAAAGCTTACTCTTCAACTGCAACCGCGATTTGATGCTTTTCGTCAGATACTTTTTCTCCAGGATCTCCTACAGCTGCCTCGCAGATGTTTCATGTAACACATGATACTTAATATCTTGTGTCAAATAAGACCTGATCAAGCCACACGCTGTCCGTTTCATCTTATCCCAATCTTCTTCAGTAGTTGAATTGCGCTTCTTTTCCAACCGTAGAGTGTCTTCGAGGTTTGATGTCGTCAGTGCATCCATCACTTCATATCTCCACATACCGACGTTGTTCTTGCCGTCGAACTTCACCACATCAATCCTCAATGGATGTGGATTCACAGATTTCACCATAGATATACCATCTCTAGCCATCTTCTTAACTGATTCCTTAAAGCAATGCGAAAGCAAACGGAGTTAGATAAAACAAACTAGATAAAGATAGGATCTTTACCTCAGCGCGAAATCCTCAAAGAGTTTCCAAAGTGATCTACTCCTTCGAATTGATTCCTCAAGCAATCCAAGCGTTGTTTTGAGATCGACATACGATCCCACAAGCAGTCCAATGCTGCTCTGAGATCAACACACGGTCTCCACCAAACAACAACTGATACCCTTGGAATCAACACATGATCTCACGATGAACCTGGGATGCTCTGATACCACTTGTTGTGCCGAGGCAACAACCAACAAGGAATCCACCAATTAGAGATAGATGCACCGGTGATGTAATGACACGCCAAGAATAGAGAAACAATAGAGAAAGTAAATCAACACAGTATTTAATGAGATTCGACAATTTGCCTACGTCCTCGGGGCAAGGGGGAGAGAGATTTTATTGATTCAACAATCAATACAAGCTAATACCAGAGAATATTTCTAGGTATACTTTCTGGGATACAATACGTGAGGGCTAGTCCATATTTATAACTACAGAATCCTAGGGATTTAGAAAATCCTGATTGGATTCGACCCCAAAATAGAAAAGGAGTATGAATTCAGATAGGAGAACAAAGCGCTCTATCGGTCGACTGGCCGGTCGACCTACCCTTGTCCTCGGTCGACCGACCTGGTCGACCGGACCCTACCGAGAGCTGGCTCATGTCAGTCGATCGACCGATTGGTCGACCGTTCCTTTGCCACAGTCGACCGGGCGGTCGATCGGGCCATGTTTGTGTACGTCGTGCACACCAGTCGATTGGGCAGTCGACCGGCCAGACCTCTGGTCGACCGCTCAGTCGACCGTGTTCTGTCTTGCCTGCTTCAAGCGCTATTCTTGCTCCCTTTTGACTTCCGATCTCTGCACTATCTCCTCTATCTCCTTTATCTCCTCTCTCCCTACACTTCATGAATTCATTAATCACATAGGTTGGGTTAATGTCATTTTTGACTCTTTGTTATAGACATGAGTCCCATTCCCCTCGATGTATTCTCCACTAGTTTTCTCCCTAGTGATTTGGTAAATGGATCACTTATATTAAGCTCTGACCTCACATAGTCAAGAGATATGATCTCATCATCCAGCAGCTGCTTTACAATTTCATATCTTAGGCGTATATGCCTACTCTTTCCATTATATATTTTATTCTTATCTCTAGCAATAATAGCTTGGTTATCACAATGAATAGACATAGACGGAGCTGGTCTCTTTCGAATTGGTATATCAATCAAAAGATTCCTGAGCCACTCAGCTTCAGTACATGCCTTCTCTAAGGCAACAAACTCAGACTCCTTAGTGGAGCGAGCTGTGACGGTTTGCTTGGATGATTTTTAAGACACCACACCCCCACCAAGTGTGATCACATATCCACTTATAGACTTTAACTCATCAGAATTGGAGATCAAGTTATCATCTGATTATCCCTCTAAAACAAAAGGAAAGGCACAATATGTCAAAATATAATTAATAGTTCCTTCTAGATGCTTTAGCACTCGATATAATACTATCCAGTGGTCCTTATGAGGACAGTGAGTGTAACGACTAAGTCGTCCCACGACATAAGCAATGTCAGGTCCTGTTCAATTCATCAAGTGCATTAAACTACCAATGATTTGTGCATACTCAGATTGTGACACATCATAAGGTGTGAAAGCAGGAGTGCAGTCAAAATGATCAAATCTTTTCAACAATCTTTCTATATAGTGTCCTTGTGAAAGCATGATACGATCAGAATCTCTAATTATTTTAATTTCTAATATCACATCAACTTCACTCATGTCTTTCATTCAAAATTAGAGGACAAATATGATTTGGTGTCATTTACAATTTCTAAGTTTGTATCAAATATAAGCTTATCATCAACATATAAGCATATGATAACACTAACATTATCCTCAAATTTAGTATAGATACATTTATCAGCCTCATTAATCTGATAACCATAAAAAATAACACTATCAATTTATCATGCCATTTGTTTGAGTGCTTGTATTAAACCATATAAAGATTTTATAAGTTTGTAGACTTTGTGTTCATTTTCAGTTGTCACACAACCTTCAGGTTAGTCCATATATATTTCTTCTTACAGTTCTCTATTTAAGAATGCAGTTTTAACATCCATTTGATGTATCACAAGCTTATGAATAAATGTTAAAGTAAACAACACTCTAATAGATGTAATCCTAGTCACAGGAGCAAATGTATCAAAATAATCAAAGTCTTTCCTTTGAGTATATCTTTTAGCAATTAATCTAGCTTTAAATTTATCCAAAGACCCATCAGTTTTCAGTTTTTTTTTAAATATCCATTTGCAACCAATTGATTTTGCACCTGGTGGCAAATCAACAAGTTCCCAAATGTGATTCGATAATATGGATTCTAATTCATTATTAATAGCCTCTTTTCAGAATGGAGCATCCGGAGAGGAGATAGCCTTTTATAAGTAAGAGGGTCATCACTAATAAGAAATGTAAAGAAATCTTTACCAATGTCAGTTTCTTTTCTAACTCTTTTACTTCTCCTTAGTTTAATCTCTTCATTATCATCGGATTCTTGTGCATGACTCGTTGATGAAGCACGAGAAGATTTACCAACATGAGTTTTCAATGGAAAATATGCTCAAGAATTCTGCATTTTTAGTTTCAATAATAGTGTTAACCTCCATAATATTATTATCACTTCTAGTCACAAGAAACCTATATGAAGCACTATGATGTGCATAACCTATAGACATGTAGTCAAAGATTTTGCGTCCTAATTTCTTTCTTTTGGGTTCAGGTAGAAGAACTTTAGGTAGGCACTCTCACACTTACAGGTTTAGAAGTGCACCAGAACTTATAAGCATAGCATTCATCATATTTTGTGAGTGTTCTATTTTTTCTTTTAGCAACACCATTAGATTCAGGAGAATATGGAGGGGCAGTCTCATAAATTATGCCATGTTGTTCACAAAATTTATTAAATTGTTTAATTTCATATTTACCACCTCTATCCGATCTTAATCTCTTGATTTTCTTATTTAGTTGATTTTCAACTTCTGACTTATATTTCAGAAACATTTCAAAGGCTTCATCTTTAGATCTTAACAGATAAACTACTATATATCTAGAACAGTCATCAATAAAGGTGATATAGAATCTTTTACCACCTCTAATTAAGTTATTTTTTAGGTCACTAAGATCACTATGAATAAGCTCAAGCAATTCAGATTCTCTTTGTGCACTTTTACATAATTTCTTAGTAGATTTAAATTCAGCACATATTTCACATTTGTCATAATCAGGTATAGTTTCATTATGCAAGAGACATATATCTCATTTTCTTAATGTAAGAAAATCAACATGTCCTAACCTACCATGCCAAAGATTACAAGAGTCAATTATGCAAGCAGAAGAAGTAGATGCATTTTCATTCATGATTTCAAGTACATTCAACATAAATAAACCCTGACTACAGTACCCTTTACCAACAAATTGTCCATTCCTAGACATTATAATTTTATTAGATTCAAAGCAGACCTTAACTCTAGCTTTTCCAAGAAGAAAAATAGAAATGAGGTTCCAACGAATCTCAAGAATATGAAGCACATCAGTACGAGAAAGGATCTTCCCTGAAATGAGCATGAGAAGCACCTTTCTCTTACCCATAACGGGTGAGGGCCTTGAATCGTCCATGAACACTTGCTCACCATCATCAATAGAGTAAGAAAAGAAAGCTCCTTTGTCGGCACATATATGTCAGGTTGTCCCAGAATCAATCACCTAGTTCTTATTATGCGCTACCATATTAGCGTCAGATATTACAGTAGCAATAATGTCACTCTCAACCAGGCTAGCTTATGATTTGGATGGAGCCTCTCCAATCTTCCGGAACCTACACTGTGCTGAGTAGTGTCTTGCGACACACAAACAGTTTTCTTTCTTCTTGAAAGTAGAGTTAGGGTTTCTTTTTATCTTAGGGTTCTGATTTGATTTGAAGTTTGGCTTATAAAATATTTCTCTGGTTTAGAAGGCTTGCTTCAATTAGATTTGCCTTGAAAGTAAGCTCCTTGGCCTTTTCTGTTTTCTCTCTTTCTTTATTTTTCTCTTCAATTCTAATATGAATTATTACATCTTCAAGGTTTATTTATTTTCTTTTATGCTTCAGTTCTTTCTTGTAATCTTTTCATGAGTCGGGTAGGTTTTCAATTAGGGCCTAGCAACAAAGCCTTCAGGTAGGGTGATGTTTTCATTTTAAGATCATCAATTAAAACATGATATTCATGAATTTAGGAGAAAATATCTTTTTCATCAGACATGACAAAATTCAAAAAATTTTCAATAATAAAATTTTAAGTTCTAGCATCTTCAAGAATGTATTTCTTATTATGACTTTCCCAATTTCAGTTGTAGTTTTATAAGGAAAGTAAACATCAAACAGTGCATTATTAAGTGTGCTGAGAATGATGTGTTTACAAATTTTGTTGGCCTTTTCTCAGTTTTGCAATTTGTAAATCACCTATAGGGGGTGAATAGGTGATGGCTAATCTAATGGTCACTTAATGCCAATAATGTGAAAGTGTAAACTATTATGACCTAAACTAAACTCTTACACTAAACACCACGTATAACACAAGAGTGTTGCCGAATTCCCCGTGAAGGGCTCTGGACAAACTCCTCTAGATTCCCCTTGAATGGGTTGAGGTGCCGCGTTGGCTCTCTTGGTTGAATACAAGTATTAACAAACAATCCCACGCAAGTATATAACAATATGAGCACAAATGAATATATCAAGCAATAAAGATAGACAATGAGAGTATGCAAGATATAAAGGAGATAGAGAGAGTGAGCAATCGCAAACACAAGGATTTGTTTCAAGGTTCGAGCACACTTGCTCTACATCCCCGCCTTCGACACACGAAGGATTTCCACTATGCACGATCCCAATGGATCTCTCCTTGGTGCCGCAACACCTACAATCCCTCGGACTCCCTAGTCCCGTACACACGCAAGCCCACCGGCTCGCCGAGGTCGCACCTCAAACAAGAGTTCGCACCCGAACCCGAAACAACCGAGTCCACACTAGGACCCGAAACAATGCGAACACAACCATCCGCCTTCTCAAAGAACAAAGTAGAACTTTGGTGATCACAACTCTTGATCACCTAAAGTCCTCTCACAAAAACACTCCTATAGAATGAATATGTCAATGGGTTGCTCAAGTATTTGTGAGAAAAACAAGGATGAGAATGGTAGAGGAAAACTCAAAGAAATCTCTTTTAACACTCTTGATAAAATCTTCCCTTTTGATAGGAAATATTTGCTCTCAAATATGTGGAGAAAATCTCTGAAAAGAATGGGAAAAACCGGCTCTAAAAGTCTCCAAAAATTTGGTGAAAAACAATGCCCAAACCCCCAAATTTATAGGCTAAGAAAAACTAGCCGTTGGGGTTCTGTCAGGCCTAACGGTCGACCGTCTGGTCGGCCGGCCAACGGTCATATTTCAGACCGTTTGAGCTATCGGTCGACCGGGCGGTCGACCGAGCCAGGATACAGAGAGCAATCTCTTAGTCCGGTCGGCCGCCCGGCCGTCCGGGCCTTTCCAGAGAGCAGAGCTCTCTGGACGGTCGACCGGGTCGGTCGGCCGGCCATCCTGCAGAAGTGGCGTGCACGTCTGTGCACGTCGGTCGATCGGGTCGGTCGACCGACTTCAGCCCTAGTCGACTTGGTCGGTCAACTGGCTGAAGCCTGGAACAGAAAAACTGGGATTTAAAACTTGGTCTTTTTGGCTCACATAAAATCCCATAAAATACTTAAAAATCTACAAAAATAATTTTACCAATATACTTTGATAAACAAACATGCTTGCACAAAATGAAGGCATGTTATAAATGATTTGGACTATTTTTGTATTATGAAAAAATTGGCTCAATAGAAAACTTGTATTTTTCTAAAACTTATTTTCCATAACTTCTTCATGATACAAAAAAAACAAGATATTTTGAATTCATTAAAGCATAGTGTGTATGGATATGATCCACTACACAAATAAGATATCTATGTTTTTGACATTAAGCTCTAACCATGATTTTGGATAAAAGATATGTAAACATGAAAACCAAAATCCAAACATGTGTTTTCCAAAACGAAAATCTTTTGTAAAAACAAAACTATCAAGAGTGTGTGTGTGTGATATATACTTGAGCAATCCACCAACTATTCTATCCTTTACATTTTATCTAAAAATAAAAATCTTATATCTAGACACAAGTCTTCATCTTCTTGAAGTCTTCACTTGAAGCCTTCTCATCTTTTAGACTTGGTCCAAACACGATCCAAACACGATCACTAGCTCGTTGGATCAAACCGTGTAAGCTCCAAAACTTGACTATAAATCCTTTTATTGAAGCTCCACACCTACTAAGATCTTGATAACGAATCTGTCACTAATTAAATACAAGATCATTAGTACACATAACTACATGAGTTGATCATCATCAAAACTAGAGTGATGGGCCTTTGGGCAACAATCTCCCCCTTTTTGATGATGACAAAACTCATGAAGTTATATATGCGTGGATTAAAGTAAAGCTCCAAGGAAGCTCCCCCTTAACTCATGCATACCAAATAAATAAAATAAATATGCAATGAGGCACAAAAACATGTATGCAAATGTAGGAGTAAACAAGCTAATCAAGCATAAAACAAAATCACAAAATCTTTTTCTCCTATTTGCAAAAACAAAACATATATGCATAAACATAAATTCTTTTAAAAAAACATGCATATATACCAAATACTTACCTCTCCCCCTTTTTGTTAATCATCAACAAAGGGGTTAAGGTAAAAACAAAACCATCAAATCTTTCTCCCCCTTTTTGTCATAAACAAAGAAACCAATAAGGGATGTAAACAAATAAGTCAATAAAAAAGGGTATATGCGATATACACTTATGAAGAGGAAGACGGTAAAGTAACTTCCCTACACATATACATTACATGAAAGAGGGATGACAAGCCCTAATTCACATACCGTATAATATGTAATGCATAAGAGGAGATGTGAAGCTCCCCCTACACACGTGTACCGCATAAAGAAGAGTTGTCAAGCTCCTCAATATATAATACACTCATCATGAATCTATATGTAGAAGAGATGTTAAGCTCTCCTTGCATATAGGCAATACAAATCAAAATTTTGAATTTTCTCAATAAAACAAATCTTAAGAATTTTTCTTAAATTTTTTTTATTTTCTTATCATAAGCAACTTTGTGCTTTAAACATGTAAAATAATTTTAACTCAAGCACAAATAACTCATATATATGTATGAAAAATGAGTATACCAAATGAAATTGATACATATATATATAAGAAACAAAATATGAGTATATACAAAAGAAGTTCATATTGATATCAATTGAAAATATCCAATGATACCAATAGAAAAATAAGCTCAAGTGTATACATCATATACTATACCACATGAAGAACTCGAACTAGTTAAATGAAAATGTTTGAAGACTAGCACGGAATTCTTCAATCAAGGAATAAAATAAAAATATTTTCATGAAATACGTGTAAATCTCATGAAAATGGCAATGAAGCTCAAGATTCCTTTAAATAAGACAATGTGAAAATTATCAAAAATTTGAAAACAAAAATTTTTTATTAAAAAAAATTATATTTCAAGGTATATGTATGTTTGACAACACAAGAAGTATACATACATATCCCTAAACACAATTGAGTCCATATATATAGATTTGCATGAAAGGCAAATGATTCAAGAGGTATACATGTATATCTTAAAGTTTGACAAATAAACATATACATGAAATGAAAGCACATGATCGTAATACAA
The DNA here is from genome assembly GCA_038442645.1 of Agave tequilana. NCBI lineage: Eukaryota > Viridiplantae > Streptophyta > Magnoliopsida > Asparagales > Asparagaceae > Agave > Agave tequilana. The sequence goes on from JAVJIF010025981.1 coordinate 22,866, forward strand.
ATCTAAAATGGGAAAACAAGTTTAAAAATGTAAGGATCATTAAAACTAGGCTATACTAGCACACCTAATGGGCACAAATAAGCAATCAAACCCAACCATATATAGATTTATTTGTGACCCACAATATGTATAAGTATAAATCCTAGTGTTGACAAAAACTAACATTTAAACTGATATTCAATTCAGGAAGCATCAAATCTTGAGAACACAAAAGAATTTATCCATATGATTGAAGTAAAGTAGGATCATGTGGATATCTCATAAACTACTAATTTGAAGAATAAATAACTAGTATAAATTGATTTTTGAAAAACTAGTTAAAGATCCTTCAAAATACAATAAATCATATGTTTTCATGAAACAAAACTAAATACACAAATTTACACTCATAGTCTATAAAGCTTAAAAATATGTCCATGAAACTAAGTCATGACAAAATAAATAAAGTGTGAGTGTTCAAAAGTCATGTAAATAGCATTTTCATGAATATAGACATTGAAGCTCAAATAGATCATAAGTCACATTTTTAGCAAAAAAAAATATGAAAAATCATTTTTCATTAAAACACTAATCTTCATGGTATATGTATGATTTATTCAAAACTAATAATACACATACATATCCCAAACACAAAAGAGTCTATTAATAGTATTTGCATGAAGGCAAGAGACTCAAAAAGGATATACATGTATATTTATTAGATTTGAATAAAATGTATATACATGAAGTAAAATCATAAATTTGGCAAAGTATGTATAAATGAGAGAATCATCAAAACTAGTCTATACATGTGCATATAGTGGATACAAATGAGCATGAAGTGCAAACATATATAAATCAAGTGTAACTCACTATTTGTACATGTATAATACAAGTTTTGATAAAAACTACATCTAAGCATGTTTTTACCACATGAAGCATATAAAATAAATAAATATGAACATGCTATGAATATGATATATGTAAAAAGCATGTACATAAAGAGTAGGAGTTTAGAGATTGTTACCAACTCCAAAGCTCCAAGCATGGTGGTTTTTCCCACCAACACCTCCTTGATAGCGGTGCTCTAAATATGTGACCTTTTAGTTCAAGTGCACCCACCATCAAGGCACCAAATCTCTCACGTTTTGTGAGAGCCCTCACCTACATCAAATACACAAGGTGAGGATTTTGGTACCCATATTTTCTTGGGTCCTTTGGGGTTAGTCTTGTAAGGAACCAAAAATTTTTATTATTAGCAAACTTTAAATGATGCAACTTGTCATAACAAAATTTTGCTAAATGTCCTTTGTGGCCACAATGTGTACATGTGTACACCTTAGGATGCTTATGTGTAGGAGTGTGATCATGATGTGCAACATAAGCATATGCATGATGATGTTATGCATGAATGTGTGGATGATGATGTTATGCATGAATGTGTGGAGTTTATTTCTTTGAAAATATTGACTCCAACCTAATATGGTTAAATGCACAAGAGTTCAAAGTTGAACTCAACCAATCCATTTTATTTTTCAAATCTTTAATCTCATTAGTGGTGGCATGTAAAGCATGATGAGATAAAGAATCATTTTTCTTTTTCTTTTCGAAACAAAATCTTTTTGTTTTTCACAAATTTTTGTTTTTAAAGACTTATTTTCTTGAAAAACAACTTCCTTTTGTTTTTCCACCAAATCAATTTTATTTTTCAAAGTATTGTTTCCTTCACACAAATCATTCAATTTTGAAAATAAGAAAACATTCTCATTTTTCAAATCTTCATTTTCTTTTTCTAAGCATGCAATCTTGTTTCTAAATGAATCTTATTCTATATGCATGCAATCTAATTTCTTTTTCAAAATTTTATTTTCTTTCTTAATCATGTCATATTTTTCAAGAAGGAGTTGACAAAAAGTGGTAAGCTCATCATATGACATGTTATCTTCATGTACCTCGGATTCGGTAGTTACCTCAAGGGGTTATCCCCTTGGACCATATAGCACTTATTGGAGACGTCACTTCCAACATCCGAATCGCTCCCCGCATAGTATTGATCATTTTCGCCAAGGGAGAGGAGGGTGTTCCATGCTATAAAAGCCAAATCAAGATTAGCAACCCTAGATAAATAATCATCATTTAGGGTAGATCTTAAAGCATGTAGGGCTTTTGCATTAGCCTCAATATTCTTACCATTTAAACAATATACATTATTAGTTGTGGCAAGATAAACATGAATACCTAAGGCTTTGAGGTACAAGGACATCTTCACTTTCCATATATGGATGTTAAGATGTCAAACATGGGTGGTGACATGAAGTCCATGGTGTGTGTACAATATATTATGATTAGCCTAAAATGAGGATCTTTAACTCTAGGTTGTAAGACCCAAATCAGAGTACCAAGCTCTGATACCAATTTTAAATCACCTAGGGGGGTGAATAGGTGATGGCTAATCTAATGGTCACTTAATGCCAAATAATGCGGAAGTGTAAACTATTATGACCTAAACTAAACTCTTACACTAAACACCACGTATAACACAAGAGTGTTGCCGAATTCCCCGTGAAGGGCTCTGGACAAACTCCTCTAGATTCCCCTTGAATGGGTTGAGGTGCCGCGTTGGCTCTCTTGGTTGAATACAAGTGTTAGCAAACAATCCCACGCAAGTATATAACAATATGAGCACAAATGAATATATCAAGCATATAAAGATAGACAATGAGAGTAAGCAAGATATAAAGGAGATAGAGAGAGAGAGAGTGAGCAATCGCAAACACAAGGGATTTGTTTCGAGGTTCGAGCACACTTGCTCTACATCCCCGCCTTCGACACACGAAGGATTTCCACTATGCACGATCCCAATGGATCTCTCCTTGGTGCCGCAACACCTACAATCCCTCGAACTCCCTAGTCCCGTACACACGCAAGCCCACTGGCTCGCCGAGGCCGCACCTCAAACAAGAGTTCGCACCCGAACCCGAAACAACCGAGTCCACACTAGGACCCGAAATAATGCGAACACAACCGTTCGCTTTCTCAAAGAACAAAGTAGAACTTTGGTGACCACAACTTTTGATCATCTAAAATCCTCTCACAAAAACACTCTTATAGAATGAATATGTCAATGGGTTGCTCAAGTGTTTGTGAGAAAAACAAGGATGAGAATGGTGGAGGAAAACTCAAAGAAATCTCTTTTAACACTCTTGATAAAATCTTCCCTTTTGATAGGAAATATTTGCTCTCAAATATGTGGAGAAGACCTCTGAAAAGAATGGGAAAAACTAGCTCTAAAAGTCTCCAAAATCTTGGTGAAAAATAATGCCCAAACTCCCAAATTTATAGGCTAAGAAAAACTAGCCGTTGAGGTTTTGTCAGGCCTAACGGTCGACCGTCCGGTCGGCCGGCCAATGGTCATATTTCAGACCGTTTGAGCTATCGGTCGACCGGCCAGGATACAGAGAGCAATCTCTCTGTCCGGTCGGCCGCCCGGCCGTCCGGGCCTTTCCAGAGAGCAGAGCTCTCTGGACGGTCGACCGGGTCGGTCGGCCGGCCATCCTGCAGAAGTGGCGTGCACGTCTGTGCACGTCGGTCGACTTCAGCCCTAGTCGACTTGGTCGGTCGACTAGTCGACTGGCTGAAGCCTGGAACAGAAAAACTGGGATTTAAAACTTGATTTTTTTGGCTCACATAAAATCCCATAAAATACTTAAAAATCTACAAAAATAGTTTTACCAATATACTTTGATAAACAAACATGCTTGTACAAAATCAAGGTATGTTATAAATGATTTGGACTATTTTTGTAATATGAAAAAATTGGCTCAATAGAAAACTTGTATTTTTCTAAAACTTGTTTTCCATAACTTCTTCATGATACAAAAAAACAAGATATTTTGAATTCATTAAAGCATAGTGTGTATGGATATGATCCACTACACAAATAAGATATCTATGTTTTTGACATTAAGCTCTAACCATGATTTTAGATAAAAGATATGTAAACATGAAAACCAAATCCAAACATGTGTTTTCCAAAATTAAATCTTTTGTAAAAACAAAACTATCAAGAGTGTGTGTGTGATATATACTTGAACAATCCACCAACTATTCTATCCTTTACATTTTATCTAAAAACAAAAATCTTATACCTAGACACAAGTCTTCATCTTCTTGAAGTCTTCATTTGAAGCCTTCTCATCTTCTAGACTTGGTCCAAACACGATCCAAACACGATCACTAGCTCGTTGGATCAAACCGTGTAAGCTCCAAAACTTGACTTTAAATCCTTTATTGAAGCTCCACACCTACTAAGATCTTGATAACGAATCTGCCACTAATTAAATACAAGATCATTAGTACACATAACTATATGAGTTGATCATCATCAAAACTAGAGTGATTGGCCTTTGGGCCAACACAATTCTTTTTCTTTCTCTAATTTAGGATCAGTTATAGTAAAGGCATTACCAGTTACATCAAGCGTAGACATAACTTTTTCTTGCCATCTTTTATAGTGGTTTCATTAAATGGTTCAATTCTAGAGATGTCAGGCAGAGGCTTAACATTAGTTGCAGCAACCATAGCAGTATCCATATCTATTCTTAAGATTGTTGAAAAATAATGTACGAATTATTACTAAGCTATTTAAATTAAATTTTCAAGAAGGAAGGAACTTCTCTATTTTGATCAAAGCGTGCGGAGCACTGTCCTTAAGAGTAGATTGCGCCCTTATGAGAGAGTATCTTGGTGCAGCAGGTTGATGGCGGCCTATCCTCCAGGATTCAACGATCGCTGGCCCTACAAGCGTGCACTCGCAAAAAAATATATGTTTTTAAATTGATATTTAAAGTGTGTATGTTTTGGCTTCCTCGATACTTCCGTTATAGCATAGAGGCTAAAACGAGTCGAATTCACAAGGACGGGAGGCGATAGAAGCTTTACTGGTTGATTCACATGTATGTTGAAAGTTCTTCAATATTTGAAAGAATGAAAAGAAAAGAAAATAAAGAATGAAAAGAGAAGTACGGTGAAGCCAAAAGAAGTGAGAATATAGAAGATAAAATGTTTGTGTTTTTGGAATATGTCTAAAATAAAGTAAAAAAGAAAAAATCCATGGCTACTAACTATTAATGGCTCCACTAACTATGCTAACCTCTTAGTGATAGTTGCCTCACATGTATTATTGGCCATCACTAGTTCTTTGTTTAAGAGCGCTTCAAAGTATGACCCATGCGATAACTTTCACATCCAAACTCAACAAAACAAGTACAAGCTACACTTAAACCATCAAAACTAAATAAGAGTAAGCATGGAGTAAAGTAATGTTAGCTTGTTAGAGAGTTAGGATGTTAGAGTGTTAGATCTATCATCATGAGCCATCAATGGCTCTTGCAAAAGTAAGGCCAAGTAGTGGCTATTACCAGTTACATTAAGTGTAGACATAACTTTTTCTTGCCATTTTTTATAGTGGGCTTCATTAAACGGTTCAATTCTAGAGATGTCAGGCAGAGACTTAACATTAGTTGCAGCAACCATAGCAGTATCCATATCTATTCTTAAGATTGTTGAAAAATAATGTACGAATTATTGCTAAGCTATTTAAATTAAATTTTCAAGAAGGAAGGAACTTCTCTATTTTGATCAAAGCATGCGGAGCACTGTCCTTAAGAGTAGATCGCGCCCCTATGAGAGAGTATCTCGGTGCAGCAGGTTGATGGTGGCCTATCCTCGAGGATTCAACAATTGCTGGCCCTGCAAGCGTGCACTCGCAAAAAAGTATATGTTTTTAAATTGATATTTAAAGTGTGTGTGCTTTGGCTTCCTCGATACTTCCGTTATAGCATAGAGGCTAAAACGAGTGGAATCCACAAGGACGGTAGGTGAAAAAAGTTTTACTGGTTGATTCACGTGTATGTTGAAAGTTCTTCAATGTTTGAAAGAATGAAAAGAAAAGAAAATAAAGAATGAAAAGAGAAGTACGGTGAAACCAAAGAAGTGAGAACATAGAAGATAAAATGTTTGTGTTTTTGGAATAAAATGTTTGTGTTTTTGGAATATGTCTAAAACAAAGTGAAAAAGAAAAAAACCATGGCTACTAACTACTAATAGCTCCACTAATCATGCTAACCTCTTAGTGATAGTTGCCTCACATGTATCATTGGCCATCGCTAATTCTTTGTTTAAGAGCGCTTCAAAGCATGACCCATGCGATAACTTTCACATCCAAGCTCAACAAAACAAGTACAAGCTACACTTAAACCATCAAAACTAAACAAGAGTAAGCATGAAGTAAAGTAATGTTAGCTTGTTAGAGAGTTAGGATGTTAGAGTGTTAGATCTATCATCATGAGCCATCAATGGCTCTTGCAAGAGCAAGGGCAATTAGAGGCTATTAGATTTATGTGGATTATCAAATAAGAAGTTAGTAAGTTAGTGGTTAGTAGTTAGTTGTCATGAGAGAAAATTAGCTAAACATGTAAAAGGAGTTAGAGAGAAGAAAATAAAGAGAGAAAAAGAGAGAACCTTTCATAAATTGTAACATTCTATTATAAGAATTCTTGCTTTCCAACCATATACCACTCTCTCTCCTATTACAAGATCTATAAGAAATAAAAAATACAAAGGATGAAGAAGAACTAACTTAAACTAAATTATCTTAAACTACAACATGGAAATCAAAACTACCCTATTCTCTGTATATCTTTCTGAAGAAGAACCTCAGGGGTATTTATAGGCACCAGAAGAAAGGGGGCCATGGGACAACCCTTGGCCTAAAGCACAGGCGCGGCTGTACCTGGGCGGCGTGCGCAGCACCGCCTGCTACGCGCCGCTCGTTTGTCCCCCTGTCGGTTGCATGTTCTGGTTTTTGGTTTTGGGCCCTTGGTTTGAACGAATCAGCTCTCCAAAGTCAATTGCTATATTAGAGGCCTTTACTCACCCATTAAATGATGATTTTGGGTCTTCTTCTTCATTACACACCATGGACCTAAATACATGCAAGGGAGGTGTTATTAGCAGAATTTAGTATTAAATAAATGTGAAGATGTGGTATGAAATATGCAGTTTTAGAGACTAATCACACCCCCACACTTATCTTTTGCTCGTCCCGAGCAAAATAAAAAAACTAAAGGAATTATTACACAACTTTCACAGTTGGCACGATTGCACTGAGTATGTGCAACAAACCGTTAAACATCTAGGTTTCCCCTAGAAGAGGAGTTTTGTCTCCTAAGGGTTTTCAGCGGATTACACCCACAAAATTATAAAGAAAGAAATCAAATAATGCATTTTGAAATAGAGAAAAGTGTTGAAGCATTTTTGAAAATATAAGTGATCCAAGGTCATACCAGTAATTATTCTTCCTTAAACTAAGTCGAAATGTAAAATCTTGTTATAAATTAAATGTAAGAATTTAATATTGAATCGATTCTTTGATCTTTCATAAAACTCTTAGAAAAATATGCACTTTGTGAACAGTGAAGATTTTTGGGCTATCGACTCTAATTTTCATGCCATTGATTTGTGTATATATTTTTTATTTTTTAATTTTTTTTCTTTTCTTTTCTTCCCTTAGTTTTCTTAGGCTTTCTTATTTACCTGAGTAGTGAGCCTTTAACCGGTGATCCCCAAACCAGATGATCTTAGGGCACCAGATGAGAAAACAACCCTCAGACTTAAGGACTCGAGTAAGCAAGGCTACAAAACTAAAGGGGATTATTTTATTTTTGTCCACCATTATAGGTATGAATAATCATGTTTCCTGAGCCATAATCACCCAACTTCAATAAGTAATTTTTATTAACATTATTTTTTAATATATATTTTATTATGGCATTTTCAGTCTTTGTTTCAATCCCAAGAATTGTGTAAGTGTGAAGTGCATTAATCTAAAGCAAAAAATTCAAGATCAAACTATCTTTCCAATCTTACTTCCTTATCTTAAAATTTAAACAAGATCTATTATTTTGACTCAGTTTAAAATTTCATAATTTTAGGTCTTCTTAATTCCTTAGATAATCTTAATTTTCTTAAAAATAAATCAAACTATTTACCTTGTTTCAAAAAGTTTTGTAAAAAGAAAAGAAAAGAGTTTCTATACAATTTTTTTAAATTAAAAAGAAGTGTAAAAGAAAGAAAATGTAAAACTAACTATGTTAGTAAACCCTCCCCCACACTTATCTCATGCATTGTTCTCAATGCATCGTGAATGTGTATATACATGAAACAGACGGAGAGAGAAGGAAGATTACCTTATTGTGGTGGTTCCGTTGGTGGTCTGACTGGGCCAAGCGTTGCTACCGAATCAAGATATCGTGGATCTTGCAGAAACCCACCAGTGACCTTTCTAATATGATCCAGTAAAAGAATGATTGAGTGAATGGTCTTATTTAAAATTGATCCCCATCTAATTTTCAATTTTCAAAAATAATTACTGAGTCATTTTCTTCAACGTTCTTATCCAACAATGAAGTGTGATTCTGGAAGATGATTTATTTGAACTCAAATGGAACAGGAGTAAGAATCGATACCGACTCGGGAATTTGACTCAGATCAAGTCGAGAGTCAATAATGAGAGTCAAAATTGGTTCAAAAATAGGGTCCAAATTAAAGAATTGATGTTCACACACTTTCCCTCAATGAAGTGTGATCATAAGATATTGGTGATTCAATTTCACGATGTATTGATACATGATTCAATGTTAACTCCGGAATAGAGAAAAAATCTGATAAAGATACCAGAGTCATTATTGAATCAAAACATGAAATGGATTTACCAACTTGAGGTTCAGGATCACTTTCAAGCTCAAGTTCAATTTCAAGAAAAGGATAACTTGCCAAAATATCAAGGTGGTTTTCAAATTTTGGGCAAGTTCAAATGGATGTAATGAAATTGAATCTTGATTTTCGTCCACAGAAGGAATATAAATGGGTGAAATGATCGATTCAAGTTCAGAAATTATGGAATCAAAACTGACTTAAGAACATCACCTAGTTCAGGTAACACTACAGGAGTCAATATTGATTCAAGGAATAGACTCAATTCGCTAACTTGAAGCTCAGGTTCACATTCATCTTCAAGTTCAATTTCAAGAAATGGATAACTTGCCAAAGTATCAGGAATTGGATGTTGGTCAAGTTCCGGTTGGTATGATGAAATTGAAGCTAGATTTCCAAAATGACAAGATTCTTGAGTCATATAAACATCTAATGGACATGGGAACTTATTCATATTTTGTATTATTCGCTCGGTCTCTTGCACGAATTTCATAATTTTTTCCTGTTCGGAATGGGAGGAGTGTATTCAATTCAGAGATAGAGGGTTTTAGAGTCAACCTTCTTTGTTCGATTGTAGTGCTCAAAACTCCAAGAATGTATCACAATGTTAATATGCTCCTTCCGAATCACCGTAGTAGCATAAGCTATACGGGTTGATCCTCAGGAAGAGCTCGCGATAAAAGCTTTGCGGTTATGTGTCGAAGAGAGAGAAAACGAAAGTTCTTCTTTGTTCAAAAGAAAGAAAACAACATGGAAAGTAAAAGAAGAAATTTTTGTGATTTGGTTGCTTGGAAAGAAAAACCGAAGTAAAAGAAAATGAAAAAGAACTTTGGAAAGTTGTCTTGCTAGGAAGAAAACTAGTGAAGGAAACTTTTGGAAAACTTTAGATGGAAGAAACCATGACTAGCTAACTTTACTAATTTGCTAACTTACTAAGCTCATGGGTGATGCATGATTGCCTCATGTTGATTCATCGGCAAGAGATATGTCTTGCTTTTTTGGTCAAGTATTTTCTCACTTAGAAGATGAGTGTTCTTCTCGGTCTTAGCTTGTAGCCTCATTGATTCATCGGCTCCCGAGATAGAATTTCAATGGTGGAATCAAGGAGTGCCACTCAAAGGGATGCTAAGGAAGAAGACACAAGATTCATTAGTCATTCAAGGCATATACAAGCTAGCTTTGAAGTAAGAAAATTGTTCTACGAGCCAATAGCAAATTTAGGTGATCCATCTCCATGTTCCATCAAGGCACTTGTTCTAAAGACAAGGCTCTAAATGAGGCTCACATGAATCATATGGAGTTACAACAAGCATTTCCCAATAATGAAAGCAACTCATCTTCATTGGAGATCAAAAGAGACTTAACATTGCAAGTTTAGAAATTAGCAATCACCCAAAGAGTTAGAAGTTAGCAAAGTTAGTTGTTAGCTAGTCATGTTAGAGGGAGTTAGCTATTCATTACAAGAGAAAGTAAACAACAATTCATGGTAAAAATAGAAGTGCATTGGAAGTAAAGCAAGAAAGTAAAGCAAGAACTAGAGATTGTAAAGAAGAGAAGAAAGTTTGATTAATCCTTACTTTGAAAGATGTCACCTCCTTGCTTACAAGCTCTCAACTCTTTCTTTTCTCTCTTTTACAGAATCTCTAGGAGGAAGAAGGAGAATACAAAAGAACTAAAAACCTAGAGAGAATCCCTACAACTCTCTCTCAAAATACAAGTTCTCTCTCCTAGTCTCTCCTCTGTCTCTCGCACTGGCCCTGATGGTCTATTTATAGGCTTCAGAAGAAGGGGCTCCCAAATCTGAACCGTCAGATCAAATCTCAGGCTTAACGGCCAGATTCCTGCCGTAGAACCGCGGCCAGAGCCACGTTTCCGCGGCAGAATCTAGGCCGTTATGCCAGCGAATTCTGTTGCTGTTTTTTCGTAGGTTGTTAGCCACGTTGGCCCTTCTAGAAGTCTGACTGGGCGCATGGATGACTCCAGAACCTGGGCTCAACTCTTGGGCTTCTCTTTTGGGCCTTGATTAATCCTTTAATTCTTTGATAATTACATGGATTTATGGGCCTCTTCTCCATTAAAATATGGACCTGCAAAAATAAAGAGAAAAAGGGTAAAAAACCAATTTTTATTGATATAATGCTTGGTATAGAGGTGGAAGATGATGCAAAAATGAAATACAATCACACCCCCATACCTAGCTTTTGCTCGTCCCCGAGCAAAAAGGAAAGAAGAAGAAAATCCTAACTAGATTATTACACCACTTTCGTAGGTGACACGATTGCACTGAGCACGTGCAACAAGCCGTTAAATCTCTAGGTTACCCTAGAGGAGGAGTGTTGTCTCCTGAGGGTTTTCAGCGGATTCCACCCACAAAATCCATAAAAAAAGAAGAAATGTTAGTGAGAAATTTATGATCCATATTTTTCAAGAACTTTACTTGATCTATAGGTTTCAGGTTACCCTAAACTCGTCATTCTTTTTATAAGTGTCAATTTAGAGAAATGCTTTCAACTTAGGTTAAGTTTCTAAGGATTAGATCGAAGACCGGATTTTGCATCAAACCTAGTATATATACATCTATAAATATGAAGGATCTCTCTTAGACTAAGTTCATTTATTTACTAATATATACAATATATATATTTTTTATTACATATATATTTTTATTTGTTTTATTTATTTATTTACATTTCCTTAGCTCCCTTAGGTGTAACGCCCCGATCCCACGGATACGGAGACGTCACTGCGACGTATATACGTAGGTCAGAAAATGCCCCCACGCATATACGCTAAGCAATAAGTACAACAAGAATCAGAGTACACGACAAAGCGTGATATCCATACATATGCCAACATAAAAGTACAAGTACAAGTCATCACAAAATATGATAAAATATTACACATTACATGTATCTTTTATCACAACCAAGTTCAAAAGCAAAAGATACAATATAAACACAAAATGCTCACGAGTAGGATGAAGATCCCGTGAGTCAAAAAGAGAGATCTGGCACAAGGACTGGAGCTAATCGGCCGGCTCACTAAAGAGAGCTTGATCTTCTGTGGATGGCTCCACTTCGATCCAAGCTTCAGAACCTGAACATACAAATCCAAGGGAGTCAGGACCTCCCAACAATGAACAGGCTACAGCCAAATGGCTAGGAGAACAAGAATATGAGAGTTAGAACAGTATAATAAATACCAATCAACAAGTAATGGAAGCATAAAGAGTAAAAGTCAGAATACAATAAATCCACAGTTAGAGTCTATTATTATTATTACTTGTCTCACTGTGATATCTAGCTATGTGACCCAGCGTCCCAGCGCACATAGATCCATATCCTAGTAAAGCAAGGTTGTTATTGAAAACCAGCGGTTGTATCGACGAACTATGTTTACAGTGGATCCCGTACATGCCCGGGATAACGGTCCAGGATTGTTCCGTTGCTTGGTGACGGAAGCCAGCCGCTAGGCTAACAGGAGGGACTTATGTATGCCCTTTATCATGATAGTATTCAGGAAGAGGGAGCAAGCACTCCCCTCGGTCCCCTGGTGGCCCACAGGTCAGACCAGAACATGAGTTGCACAACATTCCTAAAACCACTGTAAACACGAACACATATCGATATCCGCATGTTTTCCCCCGACCCAATATAAGTTGGTCCATTTTATACAAAAGTCAAGTGTATCATGCTTGGTTCAAGTGATGGCATGATAAGTGATGATATCCATTTATTAACAAGTTATGGAATGAGACTACACAATGATAAGTCATGAAGTGGAAATATATAATAACAAGTCATGGTGTAATATGAAGTAAGATCCATCAAGTAACATGTCATGAGGTATCAGTCATGAAGCACAAGTAACAATAATACATAGCACATGAACCAATGATAAGATCCAAATTCAGAAAAGAAATCAACTAAGGCAAACAGTCAGAATTAGTCGACTAGGTGGAATGGTTAGTCGACTAATAGGGGTCTTAAGTCGACTAACAGTTAGGATTAGTCGACTAAAACTGGGTTCCAGAGAGTTGGATTCTGGTTTCAGGAAAAGTTAGTCGACTAGGTGGAAGGGTTAGTCGACTAACAATGATTATGAGTCGACCAACAGATACTTAAGTCGACTAAGTCTGTGATACAGAGAGTTGAGTTTCTGATTTCAGGAAAAGTTAGTCGACTAGGGTGGAAAGTGTAGTCGACTAACAAAGATTTCTAGTCGACTAATAGATAGGCTAAGTCGACTAAAACTGTGTTCCAGAAAAGGTTACGTTTCAAAACAGAGGGGTTAGTCGACTAATACCTAGGTCAAGTCGACTAATCGTCTAGAAACAGAATACAGAACAGATTTTCTGATGGTTGTGTTGGATGTCTAAAAACACGATTTTGAAGATGTAAATATACAAGATATGAGAACACAAGTGTGCTAGGAATTAGACAAGTCTTGGTGAGTAAAAATACTCACTTTGAACGGTTAAATCGAGGCTTTACGAGTTCCGAAAAGATCGTTGTCGACAATATCCCCAACTTGATCCTTGGCGATGTTGCGGACGATCCCAATCCAAAGAAGTGGTGGTTGCTTGAGATGGAGAAGATGACCTAGGTGCTTTGGAGTTAGGGTTTGAGTTGAGATGAAAGAGGATTTGGTGAGGGTGAAGGTTTCTCTTGGTGGAAGGAAGTAAAAAAAGGAAAAGAAGTGTAAAGGAAATGTTTATATAGGATTTTGATTTTGTAAAGGAGGTGTAAATAAGGTAATTGAGAGGGGGTTTTGTGTAAATAGAGGAGGGGATGAGTGTCCCTCTTCTTGGCCACTTGGCCGGCCATGGGAGAGAGAGAGAGATGCATTAAATGAGGAAGTAGGTGGGAGTTGGTGGAATTTTGGAGAAAGTGGAATTATTGAAAAATTGGAAAATGGAAAAGCTTGTGGTTGTGGAGGAAGGAAGGAAATTTAGAAAAAGGAAAAAGGAAAAGAAATTATAAATGAAGATATTTTCTCTTGGATTTAAAATTTAAAAATGTTGAAAAGACAATTTTCCAGGTTTAAGTCGAAGATGCGGAAAACATTTCGGAAAATACCGAAATCGTCCGAAATTCAAGTATCTCGGAACGACTCGCAAAATTTACTAAAAATCAAGAATATTATTTTAAGACTCATGGTGAAGTTCGTTTGGAGAAATAATTTATAGTTTTAAAACTAAAAATCCCGGAATCAGTTATCTACCGACTCCGTTGGAATTTTCATAAATTCATAAAATTCTTAGAAAAAGTATTTAGATAGAAAATATGATTCTAGGAAATAAAGTCTAAAGGACCTTCTAGAAATTCCTAACTGTTTGTGATTAAAAATCCGAGAATCGATCAGCGGCACTGGTCGACACCGGTTTTGAAAATATTTAATTAAATTCAGGAAAATTCCAGAAAATCATAGAAAATATATAATATTGGAAAAAGATTTTTAAAACTGAAATCGGTCAAATACAGGAAGTAAATCGAAAATACGATCGAAAAACTGAATACGCAACTAAGTACGTATTCCGGGAACGGGGTATTACAATCCATCCACCTTACAAAATTTCGTCCTCGAAATTTCATAAAGTGAAAGGTGACGGTAAAGAAGGATAACAGGAAGTGAAAGGCAGCAATAAAGAAGGATGAGAAGAAAGAGTTTTACCAATCAAGATGTGAAGAGTTGCGGATAACGCTCACGGATAACATCCTCTCGTTCCCACGTGGCCTCTCTTGGTGCATGTCTGTTCCAAGACACCAACACTAATGGTATGGCTTTATTCTTCAATGTCTTGACACTTCTGTCCAAAATGGCCATCGGTTGCTCTTGGTATGACAAATCCGGTTGTAGTTCCAGTTCGGAGTGATCCAGGATATGACTATCATCCTTCACATACTTCCTCAGCTGTGATACGTGGAATACATTGTGAACTCCGTCCAAAGATGGCGGTAACGCCAACCTGTAAGACACATCTCCCACTCGGTCCAAGATCTCGAATGGGCCGATATATCTCGGACTAAGCTTTCCACGAGTACCGAACCGGATTACTCCCTTTGTAGGTGATATCTTCAAAAACACATGATCCCCTGTCTGGAATTCCAATGGCCTTCTCAGTGTGTCTGCCCAACTCTTCTGCCGACTCTGTGCTGCCCTGAGGTGATCTCTGATAATCCTGACTTTATCTGTTGTCTGAATCAGGATCTCTGGCCCTAAAAGTCTCCTCTCACCGACTTCATCCCAACAAATCGGTGACCTACATTTCCTACCATACAATGCTTCAAATGGTGCCATCTTGATACTTGCCTGATAGCTGTTATTATAAGAAAATTCAGCCAAGTGAAGATGGTCTTCCCATGATCCCTGGAATTCAATCATGCAGGCCCGCAACATATCTTCAAGAATCTGGATAGTCCTTTCAGATTGTCCGTCTGTCTGAGGATGATATGAAGTACTGAATTTCAGACGAGTCCCTAGACTTTCTTGGAGGCTTTCCCAGAAATGAGATCTGAATCTGGTGTCTCTGTCTGATACAATACTAACTGGAACTCCATGCAGACGAACTATCTCCTTCATGTACTTGTCTGCCAGAACCTCTGTTGCCTGACCTACCCTGAATGGTATGAAGTGAGCTGATTTGGTGAGGCGATCAATGATTACCCACACAGCATTATTACCTTTAGGACTGCGAGGCAATGCCGTGACAAAATCCATGGTGATGTGCTCCCACTTCCACTCAGGTATCGGTAAAGGTTGTAGAAGTCCAGCTGTCCTCTGATGCTCTATCTTTATCTGCTGACAAACGAAGCACTTGGCAACATACTGGGCTATCTCCCTCTTCATAGCATTCCACCAAAACTGCTTCTTCAAGTCTTGATACATCTTGTTTCCCCCTGGGTGTATGAAATATGCTGAACTGTGTGCTTCTGCTAGAATCTTCTGTCGAACTTCTCCTTGGGGAACACAAATCCTGCTGCCAAAATATAATGCACCATCTGGATGAATACAGATATCAGTCCTCAATCCAGCCTCTACCTGGGCTCGAAATGACTGCAATCTGGGATCTTCCTTTTGAGCTCCCTTGATCTCATCTATCAATGTTGACTGAATCTGCAAGGTCATGAACTGTCCTGTCTTATCAACTCCTTGAACCAACATTAAGTCCAATCTGATGATGTCTTGAATCAACTCCTTCTGCTGAGTAAGTTGAACAAGCACTCTATTCTCTGGCTTCCTGCTCAGTGCATCCGGTACTGTATTGACCTTGCCTGGATGATATTGCAAGTCAATATCATAGTCCGCCATCAGCTCCAGCCACCGCCTCTGCCTCATGTTCAACTCCTTCTGTGAGAAAATATACTTGAGGCTCTTGTGATCCGTGTATATCAACACCTTGTCTCCCAGAAGATAATGCCTCCAGATCTTCAAGGCAAATATAACAGCTGCTAGCTCCAAGTCATGAGTTGGGTAATTCCGCTCATGAGTCTTCAGTTGCCTGGATGCATAAGCTATGACATGATCATGTTGCATAAGTACACACCCCAGGCCTTTTCCTGATGCATCACTGAATATGACCATCCCTCCTCTTCCTGAGGGAGTCCTCTAGATTGGAGCTGAAATGAGCCTCTGCTTCAGTTGCTCAAAAGCTGCAGTACATTCCTCTGTCCATATGAACCTTTCTCCTTTCCGAGTGAGCTGGGTTAACGGAGCTGCAATCCTAGAGAAATCTTGGACAAAGCGTCGGTAATATCCGGCTAGTCCCAGAAAACTCTTAATCTCAGTCACCGTCCTCGGAATTGGCCAATCTCTCACCGCCTGGACTTTGCTGGGGTCAACTGATACTCCTTCCGCTGAAACTATGTGTCCAAGGAAGGCCATACTGTCCAACCAAAAGTCACACTTGCTCCTCTTAGCATGAAGCTGCTCCTGCTGGAGAGTCTGCAATACAATCCTCAAGTGTTCTGCATGCTCCCTGTTGCTCTTTGAATAGATCAAGATGTCATCTATAAAACAACTACAAACTGATCCAAATAGGGCGAGAACACTCTGTTCATCAAATCCATGAAAACTGAAGGGGCATTGGTGACTCCGAAAGGCATAACTAGAAACTCATAGTGGCCATAACGGGTCCTGAATGCCGTCTTCGGAATATCCTCCTTCCTCACCCTTAGCTGATGGTAACCCGACTGTAAATCTAATTTAGAGAATACACGGGCTCCATGAAGCTGATCAAACAGATCATCAATCCTTGGTAAGGGATACTTGTTCTTGATGGTAACTTTGTTCAATTCTCTATAATCAATACAAAGCCTCTTACCACCATCCTTCTTGTTTGCCAATAATACTGGAGCTCCCCATGGTGAAGTACTTGGTCGAATTAATCCCTTATCAGAGTATTCCTGCAGCTGCTTCTTCAGAATCTCTAACTCCGTAGGTGCCATCCTGTACGGAGCCTTGGATATAGGAGCTGTTCCAGGCACAGTCTCAATAGAGAACTCAATCATCCTTTCAGGTGGTAGTCCTGAGATCTCAGCAAACACTCCTGGAAATTCATCCCACACCGGTACTCCTTTCTGAACCTCCGAAGTAGTCAACCGAGTCTTTCTCTTGGTAGACTTCACTTCTCCACTGAATTGGAACTCCGGCTGAAGAGGGATCCTGAAAATAATCTTCTTCTCCCTACAGTCAATCACTGCATAGTACTACTGAGCCAGGTCATGCCTAAGATTACGTCGTACCCTTTGGTGTCTAGTACGAGCATATCTATGGCCAAGGTCTTACCACAAAGTTCTACTGGACAGTCAGCACAAACTCTAGAAGATATGACTACTCCATTCCCTGTACTAATCTCCCATTTGTGGTCTAAAGATCTAACAGGTATGGAATGCAATGCCACAAAATGATCTGAGATAAAACAATGTGAAGCACCTGAATCGAAGAGGGCTAAAACAGGTTTAGAATGCACCCTGATATTACCTGTTATCACCTCCTCAGAAGTCTCAGCCTCTACTTCTGTCAAATTGAAGGCTTGACCCCTTCCACGCCCTGCAGCAGTCCTAGCTCCTCTCTGGACTGGGCGAACAGCTTGCTGTGGAGGAGGGGGAGGAACTCTCCTGATCATCGGTCCTTGATTCCTCTGTCCCGGTGGCCCTGGAAGTGCTCTCTGTCCATTCGGTCCCTGCAGTGCTGGTAAAGCTTGGCCGGCTATCCCCATTCTCCTGTGTGGACAGGCTTCTATAGAATGGTCTCGGGAACCACACACCAAACATAATCCATTTGCCCTACGGCAATTCTGCCGAATATGGCCTGGTTTCTGACAATAACTGCAGAAAGAAAGTGGTTGAGCCGTCTGGTAAGGAGCTGGTCGGAATGGTTGCCTCACAGTCTGAACCTTTGCTGCTCTGTATGGGCCTCCTCTTCCCATAGGTGGAAATGGCCTCTTCATGGCCTGGTTCCTCATCTGGTTCTCTTGCTTCTTCTCTAGCCCACGCTCCACCTCTCGAGCTATGGTGAGAACTTCTGAATAAGTCTTCAGCTGCTGGGGCATTAGGAAAACTTGGATGTCCATCTGCAAGCCCTGCTGAAACCTACTAGCCCGCTTCTCCTCATCAGTTACCATGTACAGAGCAAAGCGGCTAAGTCTGAGAAATTCCGCGGCATACTCATCCACGGATCTATTCCCTTGCTGAAGTCTGATGAACTGCTCTTCCATGTCCTTCTGAGCAGTGGCAGGGAAGAATCTGCTATAAAAGCTCTTGGAGAATGTGTCCCAGGTGACAGGCTTCTCCAATCTGGCCTCCTCAGCTAGCCACCAAGTTCTGGCTATATCCTTCAATTGAATCTTAGCAACCTCCACTTGATTCTCCTTTGGAACTCGAGCTACATTCAATAAGTCTGTGGTGTCTGTCAGCCATTGCTCAGCATCCAGGGGTTTCTCTTCACCCGTGAATATGGCTGGTTGCAGCCGTCTGAAGTCTGAAACATTTCCCGGCCTCTGTTCCTTTGGAGCTGCCAATTCTTGCCGGAGGAGTTCCGTCTGTTGTTGCTGATTCTCCATCATCGTCTGAATGACCCTCAGAATGTCCACATTCTCTCCCGCGGGTCCATTCGATGCTTGTCCGGAATGGTTTCGTCCCGTCCTTCTCTCCATACCGAATTGGGATAAGATAACTGGAATTTGGAAACAAATGGAAGGAGTTTAGGACACAAGGAAAGGAGTCAAGAAGGGATCAAGAAGGACTGGATAACTTTGTACATTGTAGTTGGCAATAGCAAATTACTGGAATTTGCTGCTTGATTGTACTATAGGTGTGAGAGCCTAGGCTCTGATACCAACCTGTAACGCCCCGATCCCACGGATACGGAGACGTCACTGCGACGTATATACGTAGGTCAGAAAATGCCCCCACGCATATACGCTAAGCAATAAGTACAACAAGAATCAGAGTACACGACAAAGCGTGATATCCATACATATGCCAACATAAAAGTACAAGTACAAGTCATCACAAATATGATAAAATATTACACATTACATGTATCTTTTATCACAACCAAGTTCAAAAGCAAAAGATACAATATAAACACAAAATGCTCACGAGTAGGATGAAGATCCCGTGAGTCAAAAAGAGAGATCTGGCACAAGGACTGGAGCTAATCGGCCTGCTCACTAAAGAGAGCTCGATCTTCTGTGGATGGCTCCACTTCGATCCAAGCTTCAGAACCTGAACATACAAATCCAAGGGAGTCAGGACCTCCCAACAATGAACAGGCTACAGCCAAATGGCTAGGAGAACAAGAATATGAGAGTTAGAACAGTATAATGAATACCAATCAACAAGTAATGGAAGCATAAAGAGTAAAAGTCAGAATACAATAAATCCACAGTTAGAGTCTATTATTATTATTACTTGTCTCACTGTGATATCTAGCTATGTGACCCAGCGTCCCAGCGCACATAGATCCATATCCTAGTAAAGCAAGGTTGTTATTGAAAACCAGTGGTTGTATCGACGAACTATGTTTACAGTGGATCCCGTACATGCCCGGGATAACGGTCCAGGATTGTTCCGTTGCTTGGTGACGGAAGCCAGCCGCTAGGCTAACAGGAGGGACTTATGTATGCCCTTTATCATGATAATATTCAGGAAGAGGGAGCAAGCACTCCCCTCGGTCCCCTGGTGGCCCACAGGTCAGACCGGAACATGAGTTGCACAACATTCCTAAAACCACTGTAAACACGAACACATATCGATATCCGCATGTTTTCCCTCGACCCAATATAAGTTGGTCCATTTTATACAAAAGTCAAGTGTATCATGCTTGGTTCAAGTGATGGCATGATAAGTGGTGATATCCATTTATTAACAAGTTATGGAATGAGACTACACAATGATAAGTCATGAAGTGGAAATATATAATAACAAGTCATGGTGTAATATGAAGTAAGATCCATCAAGTAACATGTCATGAGGTATCAGTCATGAAGCACAAGTAACAATAATACATAGCACATGAACCAATGATAAGATCCAAATTCAGAAAAGAAATCAACTAAGGCAAACAGTCAGAATTAGTCGACTAGGTGGAATGGTTAGTCGACTAATAGGGGTCTTAAGTCGACTAACAGTTAGGATTAGTCGACTAAAACTGGGTTCCAGAGAGTTGGATTCTGGTTTCAGGAAAAGTTAGTCGACTAGGTGGAAGGGTTAGTCGACTAACAATGATTATGAGTCGACCAACAGATACTTAAGTCGACTAAGTCTGTGATACAGAGAGTTGAGTTTCTGATTTCAGGAAAAGTTAGTCGACTAGGGTGGAAAGTGTAGTCGACTAACAAAGATTTCTAGTCGACTAATAGATAGGCTAAGTCGACTAAAACTGTGTTCCAGAAAAGGTTACGTTTCAAAATAGAGGGGTTAGTCGACTAATACCTAGGTCAAGTCGACTAATCGTCTAGAAACAGAATACAGAACAGATTTTCTGATGGTTGTGTTGGATGTCTAAAAACACGATTTTGAAGATGTAAATATACAAGATATGAGAACACAAGTGTGCTAGGAATTAGACAAGTCATGGTGAGTAAAAATACTCACTTTGAACGGTTAAATCGAGGCTTTACGAGTTCCGAAAAGATCGTTGTCGACAATATCCCCAACTTGATCCTTGGCGATGTTGCGGACGATCCCAATCCAAAGAAGTGGTGGTTGCTTGAGATGGAGAAGATGACCTAGGTGCTTTGGAGTTAGGGTTTGAGTTGAGATGAAAGAGGATTTGGTGAGGGTGAAGGTTTCTCTTGGTGGAAGGAAGTAAAAAAAGGAAAAGAAGTGTAAAGGAAATGTTTATATAGGATTTTGATTTTGTAAAGGAGGTGTAAATAAGGTAATTGAGAGGGGGTTTTGTGTAAATAGAGGAGGGGATGAGTGTCCCTCTTCTTGGCCACTTGGCCGGCCGTGGGAGAGAGAGAGAGAGAGATGCATTAAATGAGGAAGTAGGTGGGAGTTGGTGGAATTTTGGAGAAAGTGGAATTATTGAAAAATTGGAAAATGGAAAAGCTCGTGGTTGTGGAGGAAGGAAGGAAATTTAGAAAAAGGAAAAAGGAAAAGAAATTATAAATGAAGATATTTTCTCTTGGATTTAAAATTTAAAAATGTTGAAAAGACAATTTTCCAGGTTTAAGTCGAAGATGCGGAAAACATTTCGGAAAATACCGAAATCGTCCGAAATTCAAGTATCTCGGAACGACTCGCAAAATTTACTAAAAATCAAGAATATTATTTTAAGACTCATGGTGAAGTTCGTTTGGAGAAATAATTTATAGTTTTAAAACTAAAAATCCCGGAATCAGTTATCTACCGACTCCGTTGGAATTTTCATAAATTCATAAAATTCTCAGAAAAAGTATTTAGATAGAAAATATGATTCTAGGAAATAAAGTCTAAAGGACCTTCTAGAAATTCCTAACTATTTGTGAATTAAAAATCCGAGAATCGATCAGCGGCACTGGTCGACACCGGTTTTGAAAATATTTAATTAAATTCAGGAAAATTCCAGAAAATCATAGAAAATATATAATATTGGAAAAAGATTTTTAAAACTGAAATCGGTCAAATACAGGAAGTAAATCGAAAAATACGAAAGAAAAACTGAATACGCAACTAAGTACGTATTCCGGGAACGGGGTATTACATTAGGCTTTCTAATTTACCCATGTAACGAGCCTCTTACCGATGACTCCCAAACCAGATGGTCCTAGGGCACCAGATGAGAAAACATCCCTCGGGTTCGAGGACTCGAGTAAACTAGGCCACGAATACTAAGGACTTAACCACCTTTAGGCGTGAATAATCATGCTTCTTGAGGCACAACTAACCAGCTTAATTAGTGGCTAAGTAATTATTTATTTATACCTTTTTTTTATTATATATATATGTAAATAGAATCACTAAGTCTTTGATTAATCCCTCAATATGTTTAATGTATATATGCTAAAGTAAGAATTAAAATCTAGCTATCTTTCTTATCCTTTTTCACTTAACCTAAAAATCCAACATAACTCCTCTTTTCTACTTATATGAAGAAATCATAGTTATGAGTTTCCTTAATCCCTAAAATCAAGTTTGATTCTTTAAACAGGGATCAAGAATTTCCCTTTTTTTCTAAAAAGTAAAATCTAAAGAAAATAAAAAATCTACACAGAAAGGTAAAATCTAAAAGAAAATAAAAACCTAAAAAGAAAATGAAAATCCTAGAAAGAAAAAATAAAAAGCCTAAAAAGAAAATGAAAAAAATCCTAGGTTAGAATCTACCCCCCCATACCTATCTCATGCATTGTCCTCAATGTATGCAATATAAAGATGCATGAAATAGGTAAAGGTATAAAATCACTCCCTCCGCCGTTTTGGACCAGCAGTGGTGCTGGGTCCAGCCGACTGTGACCGCCGTAACCCTGCCTCAATGCGGTCCAACCTAGAGGATTGCTCCTCCACCTTCTTCCTAAGTCTTACCTGCCCCCTAAAAATTTTCTTCATACCCTTCCAGATGGTGGACATGAAGGCACGTGAATCTGTTGGGGGATCCTGACGTCAAAATTGAGGCTCATCTTCCTCCTCTAAACTTTCCTCAGAAGAGGACTCCACCGGCACGTCTTCGGGCTGGACACTAGGAGTCCAAACCGCATGCAAACAGCTGTTATAGGAGCTGGTGGGTCGCTCAGGTATCACAAACACTCGGTCAAAGGAATCAAATACGGCGTCCGGTAGGAAAGTCCTACACAGACGCGTAATCAGAATAGGGTGGGAGTGTTTGGCACCCCGAGTGCGGGAGGAGTTGGCAATGATCGCGTGGAAGATTGTCTTGTTTAAACAGACCGTGTGTTGCCTAGTCATCAAATCGTGAATTATCTGCAACACCGGGCGGTTGAATGAAGTTGTGTGGTCCAGCCCTAAGATGTTACGTTGGATCCAGCGTCCAACGCAGTGTACGTTCCTAAAAGTGGTGCTGGCCTTTAGCCCGCGGTCTTGTTCCGTACAGCGAGCCCCCATAACTGTCATGTAATCGATAAGTGGGAGAGGGTCGCTGTGCTGTGTGATACTAGGGACACAGGTGATTTCCTCAAGGAGAGAAAGCGTGATAAACAAGTCGCCTAGAGGCATGTGCACGGTGAATTGGTATG
Source organism: Agave tequilana (assembly GCA_038442645.1). NCBI lineage: Eukaryota > Viridiplantae > Streptophyta > Magnoliopsida > Asparagales > Asparagaceae > Agave > Agave tequilana. The sequence goes on from JAVJIF010025981.1 coordinate 46,300, forward strand.
TGTGTAAATCTATGGATGCATGATCAATGGATGTGTAGAACAGTGCTATCAATTCAGGACAGTAAAAGGCATCATTTTCAGAATTATCGTACACTAAAGCATACCAATCCTAAGCCCTAATCCGATTTATGAACATATGTCCATACCCATTAGGATCACACAAAATTTTCCCAAAATCTTTCTCAGCAAAAATACTAGGTACCATGCTACAAATCTAGATTAAAGCAATAAAATTGAGAGATCAAGATTCAAACCGCTCCCGGAATACGTGGAGGGAAGTTCGGGCTTGCAGAGGGCACAGGAGAAGGAAATCTGGTGATCGGCCACCAGATCTGGAACCAGCACTGAAAATCGACGGGAGAAAGCTTTGGCGACGCTCCAACAAAGAAGAAACAGCCGCAGATCTGCGGCTCTGGTTGCGGAATCGCGGCTGACTGGGAGCAGCAGAGGAGCAGAAAATTTTGAGAGGCGGCTCTTTGAGAGGGGATTTCAGATCTAGTCTGTGGTTTGGGTTTTGAGGGAGAAAGGCAGGGTAACTAGGATATATATAGAAGTGAAAAAAATTGGGAATCCCAATTTGACCCTAGGTGAAAAAGTGGTATTTACAACCCTAGGACCATGTGAGAAAGAAGTTAGGGAAAAGAGGATTCTTGGTGCAAATTAGCACCTAAGTCCAATTTTTATTATTATTATTATAATTTTTTTTATTTTTATTTACAAAAGGGGTCCCGGAATAATATGCATGGAAATCAGGGAAACTGTACAGATGAAATGGTCACATATAAACTGGGTCACAAAGACCCAATTCATGAACTTCTTGTGACACGAATTCAGTGGTAAGAAATGGCTTCAAACGTTGACCGTTCACAGTGAATTTATTGCCATTATTTGGATCAAAAATCTCAATTGCACCATGTGAGAAGACTTTCTGTACAATGTAAGGTCCTGACCACCTAGTTTTCAATTTACCAGGGAAGAGGTGGAGTCGTGAGTTGTACAACAGAACCTTTTGTCCTGAGACAAAAATTTTTCGGTGAATGGATTTATCATGAAAGAGTTTGGTTCTGTGTTTTGTGATCCGAGCATTGTCATATGCCTCATTTCTTAGCTCTTCTAGCTCGGATATTTGCAATTTCCTCAAGGCATCGGCTTTATCCAAATCCAAGTTTAGCTGCTTTATAGCCCACATAGCTCGGTGTTCTAACTCCACAGGCAAATGACAAGATTTTCCAAATACAACTCGATATGGAGACATACCGAGGATAGTCTTGTAAGCTGTCCTGTATGCCCATAAGGCATCAGTGAGTTTGATGGACCAGTCTTTACGGTTCTGTCCAACAGTTTTCTCTAAAATGAGTTTTATTTGTCTATTCGTGACTTCCACTTGCCCGTTGGTCTGAGGATGGTATGCCGTGGATAATTTGTGAGAAATAGAGTATTTGCGCATTAGGGCTTCAAAAGCCCGATTGCAGAAATGACTCCCATTGTCACTTATTATCGCACGGGGGGCTCCGAAGTGAGAGATGATATTTTCTCGTAAAAACTTAATGACAACTTGGTTGTCATTCGTCCTTGTTGGAATTGCTTCAACCCATTTTGAAACATAATCTACAGCTACCAAAATGTATTGGTTGCCATAGGACAGAGGAAAGGGTCCCATAAAGTCAATGCCCCACAGATCAAAAATTTCAACCTCTAAGATAGGTGTGAGGGGCATCATGTCTTTCCGCGTGATTCGACCCGTCATTTGACACTTGTCACATAGCTTGCAGAAAGTATATGCATCCTTAAAGAGAGTGGGCCAGTAGAATCCACTCTGAAGTACTTTCTCTGCAGTTTTTCGTGGACCAAAATGTCAACCGCAAGCTAGCTTGTGACAAAATGTCAAAACACTCTGATGTTCATCCTCAGGAAGGCACCTTCGTATTATCTGGTCAGGACAATATTTGAATAAATATGGTTCATCCCAGAAGAAGAACCGCATTTGACTCATGAAACGGTGTTTGTCCTGGCCTGACCAATTAGAAGGTATTTGCCCGGTAGCAAGGTAATTTGCTATGTCAGCATGCCAAGGCTCTCCACACATCACAAAAATGTGTTCGTCAGGGAAATTGTCATTAATTGGTATTTTCTCCTTTGTGCGTTTGGGATTCTAGACAAGTGATCAGCTACAACATTCTCAACGCCCTTTTTATCCTTAATCTCCAGATCAAACTCTTGCAAAAGAAGTATCCATTGAATAAGTCTTGCCTTAGCATTCTTCTTTTGCATTAAGTACTTTAGGGCAGAGTGATTGGTGAAAATAATCGTCCTGGACCCTAGCAGATATTGGCGAAATTTTTCCAAAGCAAAGACAACAGCTAAAAATTCCTTTTCAGTAGTTGTATAATTGAGTTGGGCTTCATTTAGCGTTCTGCTAGTATAATAGATTACGTGTTGCCTAGTATCAATACGCTGCCCTAAAACAGCGCCGATAGCAAAGTCCGAGGCGTCACACATAATCTCGAAAGGCTTGGTCCAATCAGGTGCAGAAATGATAGGTGCTGAGACAAGTCTACACTTAAGCTCCTCCCAGGCTTGTAAACATTCTTCATCGAATTTAAAGGGTACATCCTTTCCTAAGAGATTTGTCAAAGGTCTAGCAGTTTTGTTAAACCCTTGAATGAATCGTCTATAGAAGCCGGCGTGCCCTAAAAATGAGCGAATGTCTTTTAAGCATGTTGGTTCAGGGAGCTTTGTTATGACATCCACTTTAGACTTGTCAACCTCAATTCCCTTGTGTGAAACTTCGTGCCCTAGAACGATTCCTTGCTTGACCATAAAGTGACACTTTTCCCAGTTAAGTGTCAAGTTTTTCTCCATACAGCGTTGTAGAACCAGTTTCAAATGGTACAAGCATTGTTCAAAGGAATCACCGTAAATGGAAAAATCATCCATGAAAATCTCTAGAAATTTCTCCACCATGTCTGAAAAAAGGCTCAGCATGCAACGTTGAAACGTTGCGGGAGCATTGCATAGGCCGAAGGGCATCCTTCGGTATGCAAATGTTCTAAAAGGACAGGTGAAGGTGGTTTTGTCTTGATCCTCGGGAGCAATAGGGATTTGATTATATCCTGAATATCCATCCAGGAAACAATAGTACTCATGTCCCGCTAATCTCTCAAGCATTTGGTCAATGAACGGAAGAGGAAAGTGGTCTTTACGTGTGGCAGTATTCAACTTTCTGTAATCGATACAAACTCGAATCTTTGTTGGAAGACGTGTTTGTACCAATTCTTTCTTCTCATTTTCTACCACAGTAAATCCTGCTTTCTTGGGCACAGCATGAACTGGACTTACCCACTGGCTATCGGATATGGGATAGATAATCCCATTGTCTAATAGTTTCAAGATCTCAGCTCTAACGACTTCCTGCATGATTGGGTTTAGTCTACGCTGTGGGTCTCGTTTTGGCTTGGCATCTTCCGTCAAATGAATCCGGTGTTGAACTATGGAAGGACTAATCCCCTTGCTGTCAGCCATGGTCCAACCAATGGCTTCTCGATTTTCTCTTAACACAGTAAGAAGATCCTCTTCTTGTTGTTCAGAGAGATGGGATGCAATGATTATAGGAAAGGTTTCCTTCTCATCCAAGTACTTGTACTTGAGATGGTCGGGAAGAATCTTAAGCTCAGAAGAAGGGACAGGATCTATCACTGGCTGTTCTTGGTGTAAGGGAAGAATAGGGGTGGTATTAGTGGCCCATTCAACAGTTGATTCAACAATCTGATCAAGGTTGAAGTCATCAGACTCCAACTCAAATTCCTCTTCGGATTCATACTCAACCTCCTCATCATGTTCACTTGTTAAACCTTCTATCAAGTTCACTTCGAAAGAATCATTGTCCAAATCCCGAGGTTGTTTTCCCAGATGGAAAACATTCACCTCTTTTGTCATATCTCCGAAGGTTAGACACATCGAGCCATTTCTACAGTTGATGATCGCATTTGCGGTGGCTAAGAAAGGACGTCCGAGAATGACAGGTGTCTGTGCTCTGTGATTTTGCACGGGTTGCGTCTCAAGAACAATGAAGTCTACGGGGTAAATGAATTCCCTGACCCGTATTAAAACATCTGTAATCTCCCCTTGGGAATCTTTACAGAGCGATCAGCCAATTGTATCGTAACTTTGGTTGGACGGAGGTTGCCTAACCCTAGTTGCTGATACACAGAAAATGGGAGAAGATTGATACTGGCTCCTAAATCAAGTAATGCCCTATTGATGATAGTCTGTCCTATGATGCAAGAAATGGTTGGGCTCCCTGGGTCCTTATACTTCACAGGAATTGGACCGGTGAGCAGCTCACTAATGTTTGAGGCTAGGAAGATTTTCTTAGGGACATTTGCTTTCCTCTTCTTGGTGCACATTTCCTTTAAGAATTTGGCATATGATGGAACTTGTTGAATTGCATCAAGAAGAGGTACGTTGATTTGGACCTGATTGAACATTTCTCTTATCTTCTCCATATGAGCATTTTGCTTTTGATTTGCTAGCCTATTTGGGAATGGTACAACAGGCTTGTATGGTTGCTCATCAATCTTTTCTTTCCCTTTGGATTGGGAAGTGGATGGTTGTGTACTTGAAGGAGGATTGTCTTGAATGGGTTGGACTGGAACAGAAGGTGTTGGCTTTGACACAGATTTGGTGGGTTGATTTGAAACCTTGTTATCTACGTGCTTTCCAGATCTAAGGATATGGACAGTGTTGCATTGACTGGGGCCCAAGTCTTCAACTTCATGCAGAGGGAAGTGAGTTTTTGGATTGGGCACTGGCTGGCTGGGTAGCATTCCTTTTTGTCGTTCATTCAGAGAGTTAGCCAATTGCCCTATCTAGATTTGTAATTTGTTCATATCCTGCTGCTGATGGTTCATCATTGAAGCTTGGGTCTTGGATAAGGTTTCTATCATTTTCTCCAAATCAGAAATTCTTTTGTCTGAAGGATTTTGTGGTGGATGATGCTGATACGGGGGCTGAAAGTTTGTTTGGTAATGTGTTGGATTTTGATATGAATGGAATTGTTGTGGACTCTGGTATGAGTGGACGTTTGGTGCGTTCTGGTGGTAATTTGGTTGATGATACTGAGCAGGGTATTGATGTGGAAATGGTGGTCTCCGTTGCTCAGGACCAGACTGACTCCAAGAAAAGTTTGGATGGTTTCGCCATCTAGGATTGTATGTTTTGGAGTATGGATTGTAATTAGGTCTAGTATATGCGGCATTCATGTTCTCCTGATACATTTGAGATTGATATACAGGACACTCCTCAAACAGATGGTTGAGATCATGGCAATAGGTGCAACCCGGGTTGACCACAGGTGATGGGCTGGCCACAGGTGATGGGTTGACCTGGTTTACAGCAGAAGATTCCCTAGACTCAAGCAGTTCTATCCTCTTCATCAGTTGTGTTATCTTAGCCTCGGCTGCTATAGAGGACTCTATTGAATGCATACCGGTTCTGGAAGTGGTGGGAGTGGTTTTCTCAGGACATGACTCCCACTGGATCGTTTTTTCTGCTAGGGCTTCAAAGAGATCCCACCCCTGATCTTCATTTTTCTTTAAAAATTCTCCTTGGCACATGGTTTCAAGGAGTGTTTTCGTTTGGTAATCAAGTCCATCATAAATAATTTGGCACTGACGCCATTTCTCTATGCCGTGATGAGGACAAAGGGCTAGTAGGTCTTTGAAGCGTTCGAAATACTTCCAGAATGGTTCATTGGTTTCCTGCTTGAATTGCATGATGTTTTTCCTCATGAGGGCTGTCTTATGAATGGGATAGAATTTTTAAGAAAGACTTTTACAAAATCATCCCATGAAGAAATCGAACTGGCGGGAAGATTGTAAAGCCATTTCTTAGCTATGTCTTTAAGCGCAAAAGGTATGAACCTTAATCTAACAGCGTCCTCGGTCAATTGGGAAATCCTCATCATTACGCATACTTCTTCAAACTCTCGAATGAAGAAATACACATCCTCAGATTCTAAGCCATGAAATCGGGAAAGTGTGTTTATGAATTGTGGCTTCAGCTCAAATTGATTTCCATTGGTTGTTGGGAGAAGAATGCATGATGGAAGTGAAGTGCGAATCGGGTAGAACTTGTCTTGCAACGAAGTGTGGTTTTCCATGATTGGGATTGTGTCAAGTGGTGGTGTTTGTGCAAGTGTAGAGATTCTCACTAGTCTAGCAGAATTAGGATCCCGGTACCACTCTTGCATACACAATCACAGACAACGTGCACCGATCACACAAGCGAAAGAAAAATGAAAATAACAAACAATAAAAGAAAAATCAATCACAAGCTATCTAGGATATCTCGACCTAGACGACTCCTAACTGTTCGATGAACCAAAGAAGGTTGTTGCTTGAATCAGACCACAGCTAATCAGCCAGGTAGGGGCAAAATACGGTGGGAGGTATCCGTGCGTAAGCAACGGGCCTTAATTACGCCAAACCACGGTATCTTCGAGGCTTAACCTCTTAATCCCCAGCCTTAGACACTAATTTCACCGGAGTATGAATCAAAAACAACTTCCAACTTCAGCCGATCTCCTACTGAGTCCAAATGTCCCTAGGGCCAACGTCTATCAGTTTTTATTAAAAGCTTGGGATTGTGAGTGCTGGGATGGTGATTTTTGGGCTAAGGAAAGGGTGATGAAATCCCCCACCTTATCTTTTTTATTGGGTGATGCCCTTAAAGTCAATTTTGTGCAAGTGTACAGTTTATGCAAACAAGGTTCACTCAAAGCGATGTAAATCAACCAAGAAGTGAGTCCTATACAATATGCAATGCGAACGTACCTTGCTCCAGCACTCTTCAACAGTAAAGTAAATGAATTAAAAAGACACGTGCCTAAGAATGCAAACGTCTAATCAATTTTTAACTTTTGCAACAAATATTTTATTGTTGATTTTATTAGCAGGAATATGGTGAAAGCATACAAGAAATTAGAATTGCAGAAGCTGTATTTTTGCAAAGTAAGCAACCCTGCAGAAAACTGTGAGTAGTCAACTCATCATTGCCGCGGATCCGCGGCTTTGGCCGAGAAATCGCGGCAAATCCGAGGGCACTTAGTCTCTACTTTCTGGAGCAGAGGCCTAAGGCCACTTATATGTTACTGCAATACTTGGTTTCCTGTTCCTTCAACCTGTAACCTGCAACAGAGAAGAAAATTCGTTTAGTTTCTCAATTGAATCAAAAACCGTTGCTCTCCCCGACAACGGCGCCAAAAATTTGTTCAGAATGGGAGGAGTGTACTCAATTCAGAGATAGAGGGTTTTAGAGTCAACCTTCTTTGTTCGATTGTAGTGCTCAAAACTCCAAGAATGTATCACAATGTTAATATGCTCCTTCCGAATCACCGTAGTAGCATAAGCTATACGGGTCAATCCTCAGGGAGAGCTCGCGATAAAAGCTTTGCGGTTATGTGTCGAAGAGAGAGAAAACGAAAGTTCTTCTTTGTTCATAAGAAAGAAAACAACATGGAAAGTAAAAGAAGAAATTTTTGTGATTTGGTCGCTTGGAAAGAAAAACCGAGGTAAAAGAAAATGAAAAAGAACTTTGGAAAGTTGTCTTACTAGGAAAGAAAACTAGTGAAGGAAACTTTTGGAAAACTTTAGATGGAAGAAACCATGACTAGCTAACTTTACTAATTTGCTAACTTACTAAGCTCATGGGTGATGCATGATTGCCTCATGTTGATTCATCGGCAAGAGATATGTCTTGCTTGTTTGGTCAAGTATCTTCTCACTTGGAAGATGAGTGTTCTTCTCGGTCTTAGCTTGTAGCCTCATTGATTCATCGGCTCCCGAGATAGAATTTCAATGGTGGAATTAAGGAGTGCCACTCAAAGGGATGCTAAGGAAGAAGACACAAGATTCATTAGTCATTCAAGGCATATACAGGCTAGCTTTGAAGTAAGAAAATTGTTCTACGAGCCAATAGTAAATTTAGGTGATCCATCTCCATGTTCCATCAAGGCACTTGTTCTAAAGACAAGGCTCTAAATGAGGCTCACATGAATCATATGGAGTTACAACAAGCATTTCCCAATAATGAAAGCAACTCATCTTCATTGGAGATCAAAAGAGACTTAACATTGCAAGTTTAGAAATTAGCAATCACCCAAAGAGTTAGAAGTTAGCAAAGTTAGTTGTTAGTTAGTCATGTTAGAGGGAGTTAGCTATTCATTACAAGAGAAAGTAAACAACAATTCATGGTAAAAATAGAAGTGCAATGGAAGTAAAGCAAGAAAGTAAAGCAAGCAATAGAGATTGTAAAGAAGAGAAGAAAGTTTGATTAATCCTTGCTTTGAAAGATGTCACCTCCTTGCTTACAAGCTCTCAACTCTTTCTTTTCTCTCTTTTACAGAATCTCTAGGAGGAAGAAGGAGAATACAAAAGAACTAAAAACCTAGAGAGAATCCCTGCAACTCTCTCTTAAAATACAAGTTCTCTCCCCTAGTCTCTCCTCTGTCTCTCGCACTGGCCCTGATGGTCTATTTATAGGCTTCAGAAGAAGGGGCTCCTAAATCTGAACCGTCGGATCAAATCTCAGGCTTAATGGCCAGATTCCTGCAACGGAACCGCGGCCAGAGCCGCGTTTTCGCGGCACAATCTAGGCCGTTATGCCAGCGAATTCTGTTGCTGTTTTTTCGCAGGTTGTTAGCCACGTTGGCGCTTCTAGAAGTCTGACTGGGCGCATGGATGACTCCAGAACCTGGGCTCAACTCTTGGGCTTCTCTTTTGGGCCTTGATTAATCCTTTAATTCTTTGATAATTACATGGATTTATGGGCCTCTTCTCCATTAAAATATGGACCTGCAAAAATAGAGATAAAAAGGGTAAAAAACCAATTTTTATTGATATAATGCTTGGTATAGAGGTGGAAGATGATGCAAAAATGAACTACAATCATTTCCCACAATGATTTTTCTTTGATTGGTTCTGAAAAAGAACTATATGAATTTTGAAAATTTTGGGGCATGATGAGGCCATATTGTTTTCAAATTATTTTTGGGCCTCTATCGCTTCTTTCAAAGTCCTTTGCAATGATGATTTTTTTCAATTGGTGGTTCAGAAAAAAGAAGATATGAAGCAGAATTGGGGAATGAATATTACAAAAATTGTGGACAATGTGGTTAAAAATTTGACTCGGGGGAGGTGAATCCCCATTGACTCTGTGAAAAGTTGAAATTATTTTGAAAATTATGGTCATAAGATTGGGGGTACGGGTCATAATGAGTCGGATAATCCCAACTCGGCATATATAGTTGGTTAGCCGGATCGAAGTTATCCGAGTCAAATGAGGTCGGAGTGAAATATGGATTCATATTCAGATTGAAAAAATTGTTGTTAAAATTCAAATCGCAATTTACAAGAAAGAAAAACAAACAAACAAACAAATAAATAAAGAAAAAGAAAGAAAATAAGCCTATGCTAGGGTTGATTTGGACCTAGATGACCCCTAACTGGTTAGACTGTCCACGGGGAGTACATTGTCGGAATCTGACCACGAGTTAATTGGCCAGGTAGGGGTAAGATCAGTGGGAGGTATCTGTGCCGGAACAACGGACCTAATTATGCCAAATCACTATTCTTCGAGGTTTCGCCTCTCAATTCCCAACCTTAAATACCGATTTGACAAGAGTCAATTTCTAACAACTTTCCTCTTAGGTCAATCTTCTAATTAAGTTCAAGATGTCCCTAGGGGCCAACATCCAGCAAATTTTATTTAGGCTTGAATTGTGTGAGTGAGGAGGTGATTTTTGGGCTAAGGAAAGGTAATGACTTCCCCACCTTATGTTGTATTGGGTTTTGCCCTTAAGTTCAATTCGTGCAAGTGTGCAATATAGATAAGAATGAACACACAAAGAGAGTAAATCACTTACTTGTTTGTCCTATACTATATGCAATGCCATTTATACATCTCCTATCAATATCACAACAACACAAGAATAAAATACAGTATATTGGAATGAAAATTGACACATGCCTAGATGCAAATGTCTAAACCATTTTAAAGCATCAAATTATCATATTTTAATTCTTAGATTACTATAGTGCATAGGTAACAAATAGTAGCAACAAATTTAAAAATATAAAAGAATTTACCCAACCACACAAGAGCAAGTGTGGACGTCTGCAATGCTAAAGAATTTGACCTGCACACCAAAAAATAAAGAAGAAAAGTTAACAAAAACGTGAAATCAAACCGTTCCCAACCTTGGGAACGATGCCAAAATTTGGCGGAGGAAAACCGCGCACAAAAAGTGTATGTTTAGAAATCGATAATTAAAGCGTGTGTGCTTTGACTTCCTCGATACTTCCGTTATAGCATGGAGGCTAAAACGAGTCGAATCCATAAGGACGGGAGACGATAGAAGCTTTACCGGTTAATTCACGTGTATGTTGAAAGTTCTTCAATGTTTGAAAGAATGAACAGAAAAGAAAATAAAGAATGAAAAGAGAAGAACGGTGAAACACAAAGAAGTGAGAACATAGAAGATAAAATATTTGTGTTTTTGGAATATGTCTAAAACAAAGTGAAAAAGAAAGAAAACCTATGGCTACTAACTACTAATGAATCCACTAACTATGCTAACCTCTTAGTGATAGTTGCCTCACATGTATCATTGGCCATCACTAGTCCTTGGTTCAAGAGCGATTCAAAGCATGACCCATGCGATAACTTTCATGTACAAACTCAACAAAATAAGTACAAGCTACACTTAAACCATCAAAACTAAACAAGAGTAAGCATGGAGTAAAGTAATGTTAGCTTGTTAGAGAGAAATAGGATGTTAGAGTGTTAGATCCATCATCATGAGCCATCAATGACGCTTGCAAGAGCAAGGCCAGTTAGCTGCTATGAGAGAAAATTAGCTAAATATGTAAAAAGAGTTAGAGAGAAGAATATAAATAGAGGTAAAGAAAGAACCTTTCATAAATTGTCATCTTCTATTACAAGAACTCTTACTTTCCAACCATATACTACTCTCTCTTCTATTACAAGATCTATAAGAAATGAAAAATACAAAGGAAGAAGAAGAACTAACCAAAACTAAACTATCCTAAACTACAACATGGAAATCAAAACTACCCTATTCTCTGTATATCTTTCTGAAGAAGAACCCCAGAGGTATTTATAGGCACCAGAAGAAAGGGGGCCAGGGGAACAACCCCTGGTCCAAAGCACGTGCTCGGCCGCGCCCGTATGGCCACGGAAACGTGGCCCCGGTCGCGTTTTTGCGGCTATACCTGGGCGTTGCGCGCAGCACCGCCTGCTGCGCGCCGCTCATTTGTCCCCCTGTCGGCTGCATGTTCCGATTTCTGGTTTTGGGCCCCTGGTTTTGACGAATCAGCTTTTCAAAGTCAATGGCTTTATTATAGGCCTTTAATCACCTATTAAATGGTGATTTAGGGTCTTTTTCTTCATTGCACACCATGGACCTAGAAACATGCAAGAGAGGTATTATTCGCAAAATTTAATAATAAATAAATGTAAAGATGTAGTATGAAATATGCAGTTTTAGAGACTAATCACTAGCCCTGCAAGCGTGCACTCGCAATGCACAGACCTCGAACAGCTCATATTTATTTCCTCTAGAGATGCAGGAAAGAATTGAAGAGTTTAAAAAAATTTCAGAGGAGAAAGAAGATGGTTGAGTTGTGTTGTTGAGAGCAGAAAATAAGTCTTTTATAAAGAGAATTTTTCATCATTAAAAATTTTGGGCAGAAAAAATAATCCTTAGACAGAGGAAGAAATCCTTCCTTGTGCAGAGAAACAATATTGCTTTAAAAGTGTCGTGTCACTGCAGAACTTGGGCAGAGAGCTCTCAATGGCTAACTCTGACAAGACAGAATATGAAAAGATACAAATCTTAATAACTATCTCTGACCCAAAGATTGTGACAAGATTTGAAAAGATTTTATTTTAATTTTAAATCTAAAAGTAAAATTGGCAAAACTTAGCCTATTCGGGTCACATTCGCGAGTCTCTGAAACCCATTTTTTCTCCCCCTGCGCGTGCGATGCGGGCGCACATGCACATTAAGATTTTTCGGACCCGGTAATTCAATTTCTTTCACTAGGCCTCAATGGGCCAATGTGCGCGCGAGCACCCCCTAGTTTCTAACCCACACAACCCATCATGAGAGGGACTCCATATATAAACAATAAAAAATTCTTTGCCCATCCAATGTAGGAGTAAAAGAACTTTTCTTAATTTTGAAATAACTTCAAATACTAACATTGGGGACGAAGGCAGTGGAAGGTCAAAGGAGGACGAAGCTGGTGTGGGAGGAAGAGAGGGAGGCGAAGGCGATGGAAGGACGCTGGTTGGGGAGGGCGAGAGAGCGAGCGAGAGAGAGAGAGAGCAAAGAGAGAGAGATGAGGGCATTTTGGGTTTTAGAAAAAAAGTTTAGAAAGGATAAGAGTATTATTGGAAGTTGAGAGGGTTAATCAATTTTTTGGGTGCACTAATCGGATGAGTGTCTTTATCACTTCTTTGGGCGCCAATATCTGCTCCTATAAATTTTTAATCAAAAAATGAAGTTTAATATTCTAAGCTCATCATGTAACACAAAGTTTATAATGCGCAAATATGTATTTATCAATTATATGGACTAGTTGTGAACGTGATCATGGAGCAGGGGAATCTAGTAGTATCAGTGGAGCCGCATGATTTTCTCACATGTACATTCTACATAATATTATTGAAATATTCACAATAAATGACCTATTAAAATTTACATATTTATTCGTCAAGATTCAAACAACTATTCCGTGATATATATTTATTCTGAAGACGGCCTGCACGAAGCCTTGAGACATTTCCTGATGAGCAGTTAATGTTCGTTTTCCTTTCGACTGTTCCGTGGTATGCCGACATTGTGAACTACCTTGTCATGGAACAAATGCTTGATTCATGGACCAAGCAAGAACTATTAGCTAGGTTCAAAACGTTCTTCTGAGATGAACTATACTTGTTCAAATACTATCCTGATCAGACTGTTCGACGCTGCGTTCCTGACTCAGAATTTATGAACACATGACCAAGCCTGTGGAGGTCATTTTAGTGGGAAGAAAACTGCCAAAAAAATTTCGCAATGTGGTTTTATTAGCCCATTCTATTTTGTGACGCTCATGTCTACTGTCAATCATGTGATCTTTGTTGGCCCAAAGGCCTTCCACCCTAGTTTTGATGATGATTAACTCATGTAGTTATGTTTACTAATAATCTTGTGTTGTTTAAGTTTCAGATCATACCTTTGCACTCGGTGGATCGCGTTTAGGAGCTAGTCTACTTGAAGATGGAAGATCGTCAAGAGACTTAGGTATCCTAGTTTAGACTATGAGTTTTTAGATCCATTTGTAAAGTTTAGAATAGTTGATATGCTCAAGTGCACAAACACACACGTTTTTATGTTTTGGATTTGTTTTCATGAATAGTAGATCAAAACAGGTTTACTTTACTTCTATGTATATTAGATATGTTCTAGATATACATACATGGTTTAAACGTGCTAAACAAACTTATTTTGATATCCCTATTCATGTGTTGAAAAACCAAGTTTGATAAAAATACAAGTTTTGGTTTTTGATAAAATTGGCAAGACACAAAAATGAATTGATATGTTGATATATGTCTTGAAATTTTTATCACTTGTTTATGTTTCAATACAAAAAGATAAAACAAGTTTTATAGAATTTTGAAGTGTTAAAAGATTTCTAGAAAATATTTCTAACTGTTTTTCTGACCCATAAATCTGTTCCAGGCTTCAACCAGTCGACTACTAACCTGATTAGTCGACTTGGCTGAAGTCCGGTCGACCGGCCGGTCGACCGGACGTGCACAGATCTGTGCACGTTTGGCAGACTTGGGGCGGTCGACCATACCGGTCGACCGGGCCGAGAGCTCTGCTCTCTGTTTTTGCTTGGGTCGACCGGACGGTCGACCGCTGCAGAGAGCTCTGCTCTCTGTTAGTTTGGGTCGACCGGGCGGTCGACCGGTAGCTTCAACGGGTCAAAATATGACCGTTGGACGGTCGACCGGCCGGTCGACCGTTGCCTGTCAGAGCTGCCAGCTCAGCTCTAACGGCTAGTTTCTGTTTTGGCCTATATAAACCCCATCTCTTTGGGATTTTGGCCAAGGTTTTCAAGGAGAAAAATTCCAGACTTTCTCTAGTGTTTAAAAGAGTTTTAAAAGAGTTTTTAAGTCAAAAAGATTTCATCTTATTTGTTTTTGGGTTTTGGAAAATCAAAGAAAGCTAGGGTTTTGGGAGATTGTTTTGTTTTTCGTTTTCTATCATTTACAAGTGATTTCCCAAGTAGATTTTCTTTGTTGCTGGTTTCCAAAAACACCTTGTTTCCACACTTGAGCTATCACCTATCCTAATCTATTAGGATCTTGTTTTTGTGGAAAAAGAAAAGAGAAAAGAAAGAAAGATTGTGTTTGTGGTCTTTGTAACCACTTATTGTAAACCCTCCTTGCTTTTGTGAATCCCTCTTCGGTAGAGGTGATCGGAGTGGTATTGTTTTGGATCCCTCTTAGGTAGAGGTGATTGTGTTGGTTGTGAGCCTCTTCGGTAGAGGTGGTTGTTGGTTGGTTGTTGGCCTCGGTGGAGGTTGTTGTTTGAGAGAGGAGTTTGGTACTCCTAGTGTTGTAACAAATCCTCTTCGGTAGAGGTTCCCTCGGTGGGAGATAGTGGATTGGAAATCCTACACGGTGGTGTAGGCGGGGATGTAGAGCAAGGTGCTCGAACCTCGAAACATATCTTGGTCTTTGCGATTGATCCATTGTCTCTCTAACTCTCTCTCATTTATATTGTGCAAAGCATCATACTTCATTCATATCATATTTGTTTGTGTTGAGCATAATTCATCTTGTCATATTTATTTGCTTGTGTTGTGCCTTGCATAATCCATATTGCCATATCCTTGATTGCTTGGCTTGATTGTGTGTGCACATTGCTTGGATTGCTTGTGTGTGTGTGCCTAACTTATACTCATCCAACAAGAGCTTCACATAGCACCTCAACCCATTTCAAGGGGAATCAAGGGGAGTTAGTCCAAAGCCTCGCAAGGGGAATTCGGCTACACTTGTTGTATTGTATTAGTTTGTGCAACATTTGCATTAGCTTCTGTTTTTAGCGCACTTAGTTTTACATTTAGTTCTAGATTAGCATTTACACCTATTCACCCCCCCTCTAGGTGTTTTTCAATGGTATCAGAGCGGGTGCTCCTGATACTTAGGCTTAACATCCTAGTAGTGAGATCCATTTGCTTGCTAATCTATTGTTTGCATTTGCTTGTTTGCACACATTTAGTTTACCATGGCCTTCATGACCCCACCTATGTATGACCCTTCCAACATTCATGTTTGGAAGATTAGGATGACCATATTATTTACAAACCCTAGGTCATAAAGTTTATCTTGCTATTACCAAGGAATCCTTCCTTAGTGATCGCAATCATATAGGGGCCAATGCACAAGCCCTTGAGGCTATTAGAAGCACACTTTCAAAAGAATATCTTTTACATGTTTCTAATATTGATTCCGCCTTTGCAGTGTGGAATTTATTGACAACTACAACCACCACCTCCGAGCTTCAAGTGCAAATCCAAAAGGAAGAGGAATCTAGTGGAGACTCCGAGTCACAATGCTTCATGGTCCAAGGAATGACTCCCTTGAGGTACATTCGGAACCCCACTTAGATAGTGATGATGCTCTAGTTCTTCATGTGATGATAATATTGATGCTCATGCTTTGAATGAAGAACTCTCAATTGTTTGTGAAAAATTGATTGAAAAATATAAAATTTTGAAAAAGAAAAGTTAGGACTTGAAAATGAAAATAAGAGTTTGCATTCTAGACTTGATTGTGTTTTGCAAGAGAAAGAGAAGATTGCTAATGAGAGGGATTCATTAAAATCTCAACTTGATCTTGCACTTAAAGAAAATAACTTTTTGAAGTCTAAAAATGATTGTCATGCTATTTTGAAGAAAAATGAAAACTTATCTTCAAAAATTGATTTTTCTTAAAAGAGAATGTTGATTTGAAAAATAAAATTATTTCCATTTCAAATGATTTAGATATTTATTTAAAGAAAAACATTGTTTTACAAAATAAGATTGATGAACATGTTTGCCATGCTAGGGTAGTTTCACCTAGATCACCCCTTGCATGCTTCACTTCTTCTATGATTAAAAATGATATAATATGTGTTGAAGAAGAAAATGGATTGTTTGGGCTCCACTATGAGCCATGTGCCATGAACCATACACGCTTGGAAACCTTGGTTCGAAAGAAACAAGTTCCATACTTTATGCATGCACACCCTCCACGGCATACACATGCTCCTCACGAACACCATCACACGTATGCTCATGTGTACACTTGTACACATTGTGGACGTAGGGGCCACCTTGCTAAATTTTGTTTTGATAGATTAAATATTGATAATTTAGCAAAGAAGTTTGTTTGGGTTAGAGAAGGGACTAACCCCCATGGACCTAAAAGAGTATGGGTACCAAAGACCACCCCTCCTTTGTTTAATGTAGGTGTGGGCTCTCACATGACGTGAGAGTGATAGCACCTTGAAGTGGATGCGTTCCGGACTAAAGGAAATCATTTGGATGCATCACTTTCAAGGGAAGATTTTGGTGGAGATGACCACCATGTTTTGGAGACATGGAGAGTTGCCTTCTAGGTTTTGGTAACAAATTCCTAACTCCCATTTAGTGTTTACATGCTTTCATATTATTGTTATAGCATGTTTTGATGCTTTATAACATGTTTTTGATGTCTATGGATTAGTATGTTCATTCCATGTTTATTAGATCCTTGACATACATGTATAGTATTTGAGACACACATACTTATATGAACCCATACTTAGTGTTCTCACTTTGTTTAAGCTATAATGTACATCATGAATCTAATACATGTGAATTTACATAGTAATCATGTTTTAGTTTTCTCATGATGATTTTTTTTTGTTGTTTATGCTTTATGTGGTATAAACTAGTTTAGATGTAGATTTTATCAAAACTTGCATGTATGCATGTACACATAGTGAGAACAATTGACTTTTATATGTTTGCACTTCATGCTCATTTGTACCCACTATATGCACATGTATAAGCTAGTTTTGATGATTCCTTCATTTATACTTACTATGCCTATTTTCATGTTTTTACTTCATGTATATGTATTTTGAATTCAAACCTAATAAATATACATGTATACCCATGAGTCTTTTGCCTTCATGCAAATACTTTTAATAGACTTGTTTACGGTTGGGATATGTATGTATATTGTTAAATTTGGATGAATCATACATATACCTAGAAAGTTTGATAAAAGAATTTTTGATGAATCTTTGCTTGTTTATATAGCAAAATAATATTCGTGTTTGTTTTGATACTTCATGTTTTGAATATATGTTTAGATGTTAGTTTTCATTAAGATTAGGATTTATATTTGTACATATGATGGGCTACAAACAAATCTATATTTGTTTGGGATTGAATGCTTGTTTGTTCCCATTAGATGTGCTAGTATAGTCTAGTTTTGATGATTCATACATTTAAACTTGTATTCAATTTTTGGTATTTATTTTTATGATTATGAGTTTTCATTTCATGTATATGTGTATTTTGCCAAACTTGAAGATATACATGTATACCCCTTGAGTCATTTGCCTTTCATGCAAATATCTATTATGGACTCAAAATGTGTTTAAGGGATATGTATGTATACTTCTTGTGTTGACAAATCATACATATACCTTGAAAAGAATTGGTATCATTGAACACTTTTAATTGGTATCAATTTTTGATCTTTTTGTATACTCATATATGTTTTGTATATGTATGCTTACTCTTTCAAGAATATCAATGTCAATTGGTATCTAATTTTCATGCGTATATATACTTGTTTATGCTAAGCTTAAAAAAAAATTTTCTATTGTTTGATTTGTTTTCAATTGGTATCATAACAAGCTTATGCATATGTTTAGTTGGTATTTCATAAAGGGGGAGAAAATTTGATGTTGTCTTTCAATTGGTATTTGATTTCCACTCCCTTGCTTTATGTTAAAATATAGTTTCAAATTGGTATCATATGTTTTAAAAGAACACATTTCTCTTAATGATATCAAGATGTTTATGTTAAATGTTTTAAATTGGTATCTCAAAATTTTGTTAAAAACATATTTATTTTACATTGCCTATATGTGTATAAATTCATGTTGAGTGTATCTTGTATTGAAGAGCTTGACAACTCTTCCTTATGTGGTACACGTGTGTAGGGGGAGCTTCACATCTCCTTTTATGCATTACATATTTTGTGTTATGTGAATTAGGGCGTGTCTTCCTTTCTTCATGTAACTCATATGTGTAGGGAAGCTAACTTAGCGTCTTCCTCTTCATGAATGTATATAGCATATAACATTTATTAATCTTTGTTTATCTTCATTTGGTATCAAGATGCTTCATTGACATATTTTTAATTGATATCATATTTGTAGTCACCCCTTATTGACTTTGTTTTTGTTTTAGACAAAAAGGGGGAGACCATTGTTTGCATTGTTTTGATTGACACAAAAAGGGGGAGAAAAATTTTTACCCTCATTTTATTTATAGTTTTTGAATGTTTACCCCTTTGTTGATGATTGACAAAAAGGGGGAGAATTATTTGTGAGTTTTATATATATGCATAGTTATGTTTTTTTGCATATATTAAGTTTAATATAGTTTAATGTATGTTTATTGGTATCTAGAGCATCTAGAAAATGTTTATTTGTTAATTGGTATCTAGAGCATGCTTTGCTTTATATATTTCATTGGTATCTAGAACCTTTGTTTATGCATATTTGTGCATTCATGTTTTTTAAGAGCCTTCATTGCATATATTATGTTTATTTGGCTATGCATGAGTTAAAGGGGAGCTTCCTTGAAGCTTTACTTTAATCCATGCATATATAACTCCATGAGTTTTGTCATCATCAAAAAGGGGGAGATTGTTGGCCCAAAGGCCTTCCACCCTAGTTTTGATGATGATTAACTCATGTAGTTATGTTTACTAATAATCTTGTGTTGTTTAAGTTTCAGATCATACCTTTGCACTCGGTGGATCGCGTTTAGGAGCAAGTCTACTTGAAGATGGAAGATCGTCAAGAGACTTAGGTATCCTAGTTTAGACTATGAGTTTTTAGATCCATTTGTAAAGTTTAGAATAGTTGATATGCTCAAGTGCACAAACACACACGTTTTTATGTTTTGGATTTGGTTTCATGAATAGTAGATCAAAACAGGTTTACTTTACTTCTATGTATATTAGATATGTTCTAGATATACATACATGGTTAAAACGTGCTAAACAAACTTATTTTGATATCCCTATTCATGTGTTGAAAAACCAAGTTTGATAAAAATACAAGTTTTGGTTTTGATAAAATTGGCAAGACACAAAATGAATTGATATGTTGATATATGTCTTGAAATTTTTATCACTTATTTATGTTTCAATACAAAAAGATAAAACAAGTTTTATAGAATTTTTGAAGTGTTAAAAGATTTCTAGAAAATATTTCTAACTGTTTTTCTGACCCTAAATCTGTTCCAGGCTTCAACCAGTCGACTACTAACCTGATTAGTCGACTTGGCTGAAGTCCGGTCGACCGGCCGGTCGACCGGACGTGCACAGATCTATGCACGTTTGGCAGACTTGGGGCGGTCGACCGTACCGGTCGACCGGGCCGAGAGCTCTGCTCTCTGTTTTTGCTTGGGTCGACCGGACGGTCGACCGCTGCAGAGAGCTCTGCTCTGTTAGTTTGGGTCGACCGGGCGGTCGACCGGTAGCTTCAACGGGTCAAAATATGACCGTTGGACGGTCGACCGGCTGGTCGATCGTTGCCTGTCAGAGCTGCCAGCTCAGCTCTAACGGCTAGTTTTTGTTTTGGCCTATATAAACCCCATCTCTTTGGGATTTTGGCCAAGGTTTTTAAGGAGAAAAATTCTAGACTTTCTCTAGTGTTTAAAAGAGTTTTAAAAGAGTTTTTAAGTCAAAAAGATTTCATCTTATTTGTTTTTGGTTTTTGGAAAATCAAAAAAAGCTAGGTTTTGGGAGATTGTTTTGTTTTTCGTTTTCTATCATTTACAAGTGATTTCCCAAGTAGATTTTCTTTGTTGCTGGTTCCAAAAACACCTTGTTTCCACACTTGAGCTATCACCTATCCTAATCTATTAGGATCTTATTTTTGTGGAAAAAGAAAAGAGAAAAGAAAGAAAGATTGTGTTTGTGGTCTTTGTAACCACTTATTGTAAACCCTCCTTGCTTTTGTGAATCCCTCTTCGGTAGAGGTGATCGGAGTGGTATTGTTTTGGATCCCTCTTAGGTAGAGGTGATTGTGTTGGTTGTGAGCCTCTTCGGTAGAGGTGGTTGTTGGTTGGTTGTTGGCCTCGGTGGAGGTTGTTGTTTGAGAGAGGAGTTTGGTACTCCTAGTGTTGTAACAAATCCTCTTCGGTAGAGGTTCCCTCGGTGGGAGATAGTGGATTGGAAATCCTACACGGTGGTGTAGGCGGGGATGTAGAGCAAGGTGCTCGAACCTCGAAACATATCTTGGTCTTTGCGATTGATCCATTGTCTCTCTAACTCTCTCTCATTTATATTGTGCAAAGCATCATACTTCATTCATATCATATTTGCTTGTGTTGAGCATAATTCATCTTGTCATATTTATTTGCTTGTGTTGTGCCTTGCATAATCCATATTGCCATATCCTTGATTGCTTGGCTTGATTGTGTGTGCACATTGCTTGGATTGCTTGTGTGTGTGTGCCTAACTTATACTCATCCAACAAGAGCTTCACATAGCACCTCAACCCATTTCAAGGGGAATCAAGGGGAGTTAGTCCAGAGCCTCACAAGGGAATTCGGCTACACTTGTTGTATTGTATTAGTTTGTGCAACATTTGCATTAGCTTCCGTTTTTAGCGCACTTAGTTTTGCATTTAGTTCTAGATTAGCATTTACACCTATTCACCCCCCCTCTAGGTGTTTTTCAATCGTTGTCAACGATTAGGGAAGATTGCACAATGGAATGAAATGCCGTTGATCCCAATATTAGTTT
>JAVJIF010025982.1:0-10929 GCA_038442645.1 Agave tequilana
TTTTAGTGCTAAAAGCCAATGGCCTATGTGAATTGTGCAACAAGACATGCTGTTGCTTGACGATACAAATGAGTGTCTTATTCAGTAGTTTATCGAAAGAAGTGCTGTAAACGGTAATTTGCCAAATATAGTTAAAAGGATCGATGTGTGTTGCAGTGTGTTAAAAGGGTCCTACGCTAAAAAGACACTAGATATTAGCTTAGAGGTATATGTGATAATTATATAATTTTCATAATATCACGAGTTTGCATCCTTCCCTCCCTGATATAATAACTTCTATAAGAAAACTTTTTTTTATTACTTGCCTTGTACATTAAATTGAAAGGTGAAATAATGACCCCTCCTTTTGGTTGATAATTATTCCTATCTAATGTGACAATAGTTAAAAACATGCTCAAACCAGATTAGTTGATGCCTTATATTGTTTGTTAGGTGATCTGCAATGGTACGTTAATGAGGATTTTTTTTTTCCTTCACTTCTTCTGCCTTTTCTTCTATTTCCTTGCTTCTCATTCTTTCTCATTTGGCTGTCCAATTCTTTTCTATTTTACTTTGGCCGATCCAAACTCTAAAAAGAATTTCCATGAGCAGAAATGTGTTTCTGTTTGGAATGTGAAGGCATGGGTAAGAATGCTAGGGAGGCATGTTCCAAAAACCACAGATCATAGCGTGAAATTATCCACATATACAATATAATATAAAAGATAAGAGCATTAGTCAATGTACATGCAGATATCATAACGATATACCAGTGCTTGTGATGTAATTGCCAAATGCAGTAATGTGATGAATGGATAGTAAAATCAGAAAAATGATTACATGCAGCAAGTTCACAGCTTCATGTGCAAAAAACTAAACATCTTTACAAAAAGGTTGTACAATAACAGCTAATTAACATCTTGCAAGTAACAGATTATACAGAAGAGAATTAGGTCAAATTTTGTCAATCCATTTAAGTTGATGCTCCTGAGAGTTATTTGTATTAGAACAATCAAAGACAGTGATACTTATAGCATCATTCCATTTAGCATTATCATATTTACCATTGTAAGTAAATATCCAACAGAGTGCTTTATGAAATCAAGACATGAACAAGTGACAAGTCTGTGAACAAATAACTCACTTTCTTAAGCATTCATCATAAAATCCATAAACTTGCGTAATCTGCAACACGAAACAGGGTTCTACTCAGTTCATACAAGACAGGTGTGTATAGGTAGAAGGAAACTAAGACCAACATAAAGGATTTTTTGCATCAAAAAGAAGAAGAAAAAAGAAGTAATCATCTATCCGAAGCTCTGATTTTGCAATCATGCTTTAAAGATAGTAGTAAACAAAATCTGACCGAAGAAAATGTATTGGCAATAAGGTTGACTATATACCTGACGGCTTTCATGGTTTCCCCTAAGGATGGTAATGCGCTGTGGATAACGCACCTTCAGGGCCACCAAAAGCTGGTCAAAGTATCAATTCAGATCATCAGAATCACCTTTCACTAAATGTTAGCACCACAAAGCTAACACACACCACAGAAAAACACCTCAAACCACTCCGCAATGGAAACTAACATACAAAACAAAGCTTGCCGTAGGATTCATTTTCTTACTTGGACTAAAAAAATGGTTGCTATATGAGGTAACAGCAAGAGTACTGGCCTATGTCAGTGTGGGAAACACATATGACTTCTGGAAAATTGCTAAGAACAAAGCAGGAGGCTCCAAATGTATCCTTAATAAACGAAATAATAGAAAGAAGAAAGATTTAAAGAAACAGTTGAATTCACTTCTAATTTCACTACAAAGTAGTTAATACATGAGGAACAGTAAAGTAATGTCCTACATCAATTTAGGTAACAGAAATTTGCTAAGAAAAAACAGGAAGTATTTAATGTGTCTTTAATAAGCAAACAATAGCTATGAGGAAGAACTAAAACAAAACATGAATATACTCCACATAAGAACCTAAGGTACTAGATCATAATATAAAACATTAAAAGTGATTAAAAGTATAACACAAACAATTACTCAGTAGTTAAATATTATGGTAATACTGACTCAAAAATGAACTTGTTCCCATGTGGACAAATTAGATAACATGTTTGCTTCCAAGAGAACACAGTTGGCCGACTACAATAAATATAGTAGAGAAAATAAATTATTTCGTTTGCTGACGTGATGCAGTATGTATTGACTAAAGAATCATATACTGTAAAAGGAAACTGGAGATCATTTTAACCAATTTCAAATATTATATAAATGAGAAGCACAGTGTTCAAGTCTTACCGTAACAGTTTCAACTGAGTAGTATCCACGGTCTACATAATCCCCATAAACAAGTAATTGGTATCTGGACACTAGCAATCAAAAATAACATTCACAGACTCAGTAAACGGTATTAGCACAAAGCACTTAAAATGGTTTGACAATATAAAAAGAGCCAGGTCAGAGGAATGAAAGAAGTGCAAACATGAAATTAGACAACATAAAGGAAGTAACATTTACCAACACCACCAGCTTATCATAAGAGCCTTTGCTACAGTGAAATCAAACTGGTATATATTCAGCTCAATTCACGCCTCATCAACATGATTAAGGTGGGGTAAATAAACATAAAAAATGTCCTATTAGGAAGTCCTGCTCCGGGTGTTACAAATGAAATCAAAGTCAATACCAGTCAAATGTATGGACCTAAGTGCTAGCCTAAGTGACACATACAGAGCGCTTGGGACACCTCTAGGTTCCTACACTGCACAGTGGAATTTTGTCTGGCAGGAAGCCAACCAAACACTAGGCAGGGAAGCATCTCACGTCCCAAAGTAAATGATGTATCATCCACTATAATCGTTCTAATGGGCTAAAAAAATGTAATCATGGCAAGCTTTTTTAACAAAGTAACCATGATAAAGACTTCGTTAAGCACACAAAAGGAAATGACAATAGGATGGGTCACCCCATGGGAAGTGCTCGCTCAAGACGATACATAAATAACATTTGAAAATAAAAGCATTCACACTCTTGTTTGATAGTGATATTCACACAAAACAGAAACATACTGCCAAAGTAAACAAACTCTACTTATGATCATCATTCTCAAGCAGTTTCCAGCTTTGGAGATCACTGCTGAGCAGTTTTGTTGGATGCAAGTTTATAATTTCAGAACTGAGAAGTGACATTTGTAACCTTCCTCTCTATGTAAATAATTAGATCCTCTGGACACCTCACAATCTCCTTTATCTTAACAGGGCCTATTGCCAGCCTCATATCTATGAAGCCCTATGCACTATGAAATTTCAGGCTAACTCTTAGAATCATCCATGTCAACATCATGGGCCTCCAAATAGAGAGTATGACCAATTCAAACTCACATATAAATAATATACAACCAAATGTTAAATAGAGGTAATGACCTGAATTTGTTTTCTTACAGTTTGGCTGAAAAATAAACGAATTAGACATAGAATGTAAAGCCCAATAGCACTTCCTTTTGGTGAAATATTCATCACCTCAACACAACAAAAGAAATAGACTTAACGAGTTCAATGGAAACCAAGTAGATATAATAAAATCAACTCCGTAAAGGTTGAAGTTGGATCCCATAATGAAATAGTGCTTTATGCACCCACAGTATGTATAATCAATGCAATCAGTAATAACTTTAAAATAAGAGGGGGGGGGGGGTGAGTGCATGTTGCGCACGTGGGGGGGGGGGGGGGGGGGGGGGGGATTTCGTGGAAAATACCTTCACCAATTCGAATAGTTCAGGCAAGATCATGAACTGCCCGTGAATGTCACCACAAATTGTCACAGGGCTTTTAACAGGCTGCAAATCAAGCATAGATGAAGTTAACTCAAGATAAGAAAATATACACATGTATATCTGCATGCAGCTTAAAAAAGGCATTTATCAATAGGTTCCAACTTTAAAAAAATGAAAGTTATATATCAACTTCATCCCATTTTACAAAAAATAGGATTTAAAATGGGAATAACCAAAAAAGACCAGAAATCATAATATAGAAGTTGAATTAGTGTCTGACCCAACGTTACAGGCCAGGGAATAATTTTGGCACAATACAGTTAATCATGAATTATGCATAATGAACCTCAGGTTGAATTTGACCCTACTGCACCGATTCCAGCTGTAACTAGGTGAAATAGTACAATCCACAATGTTGTGATGCATTGCAGGTTAATCACATTTGCATATTTATTTTCCATCTAAATTACCTCAAATGTCAATGGAAATTTTTCACATACGCAAAATCTTTGTATCTCATGCTACGCTACCACATCTATCTAATAAGCATTACATACACACTAATCACATGCAACTCCAAAAAGACATTTATCTGCAGGCAGGAAACTTGCAATATCATAAACAATGTTAGCAATGGCCTCTAAAAATCTGTGTTAATATTTATACAGAAAGAAGCATTCAGATAAAAGCATTCTAATTTATCATCTAATTTCACCCCACCATTTTTTAGTTTTCCTCTCCAATTTGACCTAAGCAATGAAATATCCCATTGACTTCTCCTATAATTCTGATTATTGATTTGAATTGTGTTCCCAATAGGTAAGTGATGGGAACATCACACCAGTGCTAATTATCTTTTTATGCCTTAGTCTATTTTTTAGTTTAGCTTTTTTTATTATTATAAAACTTAGTCCCACATCGGTTGTGATTGGGAAGTTCACTTTGTAAGGGCCTACATAAAGAGGCTCAACTCAATGAATAAGTAGACAATGAATAATTAAAACTTTTTCCAGTTAAATTCTCTTGAGAGTGCTCTTGAGTTTTGGGTGCAAAGCCCGTGGTGCAAGGGGTGTAAAGCCCGTGTAAGGGTGTGAAGCCCAAATCTATCCGTTCTTTTATAAACCCTAATCCCTCTTTTCTAGTTCTTCAATTCAAACCATAATTTTTCAGTTTTTAGTTTAAAGTGATTGTGATCCTATCCCGTGCTACATCAATTTGGTATTAGAGCTTTGGCTCCAGTCCCCTTCAAATCTTTCATTCTTTCCTTCTAAAACCCTAAATCTATTTCAAAGCTCAGATCTAGATCAATTAAAAAACAAAAAAGAGGAAGAAAGAAAACAGAAAAAAAGAAAAAAAAATTATTGTTCACCGTGAACAATTAATCACTGCGATTACTGTTCACCGTGAACAGTAATCACGAAATAGTAATTACTATTTTGTCAGAGTAATTACTGTTCATCTCCTACCCCGACCAGTCTGGAGTTCGTTTCTCGCCCGTTCAGAGTCCGTTTTAAGCTCTGTTCGAAGCGTTGGGTTCGTGACTGAGCCCCGAAGCCACTACAAAATTCATAGCACTTGAGCAGCAAATCCGACTTCCACAAGCTCGTATTTGGCACCAGTATTGTCCCAACAGCAGAGAATTAGTGTTCTGGCACATCTTCAACCCAATCTGAGTCTAATTTGAGCCATTGAGCTTATTGGGTAATCTTTGATCTTTATGCATTGAATTTTATTCATGAGATTTTACTTTTGTGGCAATACATTTATACTGATGGGGATGAAAAGGAATTGAAAGGGAGATGCATGTAGCTCTCCTGTATTTACAGGGTTCTTATGATCAGGATGGGTATAAAAAGTGAGAAAACCATCTTGAGTATTTCTTCCGACCAGTCTGGAGTTCGTTTCTCGCCCGTTCAGAGTCCGTTTTAAGCTCTGTTCGAAGCGTTGGGTTCGTGACTGAGCCCCGAAGCCACTACAAAAATTCATAGCACTTGAGCAGCAAATCCGACTTCCACAAGCTCGTATTTGGCACCAGTATTGTCCCACAGCAGAGAATCAGTGTTCTGGCACATCTTCACCCAATCTGAGTCTAATTTGAGCCATTGAGCTTATTGGGTAATCTTTGATCTTTATGCATTGAATTTTATTCATGAGATTTTACTTTTGTGGCAATACATTTATACTGATGGGGATGAAAAGGAAATTGAAAGGGAGATGCATGTAGCTCTCCTGTATTTACAGGGTTCTTATGATCAGGATGGGTATAAAAAGTGAGAAAACCATCTTGAGTATTTCTTCAGGTATTTCTCTTTGACACATGCGCAGTGTCATTACGCCCAAATGAAGCTAATTGGAGAAAGCTTATTGGTGGTGGAAAGACAGTCATATTGACTGTCGAGATTGGCTTATCTTACAAGAACTTTTTCATACTCGGTGTGCTCCACACCTCAAGGGGCCATAATTTAGCGATCTGGTCGCTGAATGTAAGGAGATTCTCACTGGCATGGTGAAGATGCTAGAAAGCAGAGCGGTAAAGGTTGTTGACAATTCAGAATCAGAACCAAAAGTTGATGACAATCCAGAACCAGAGCCAGAAGTTTATGATAAGCAAGAGCCAGACCAGAAGTTATTGCTGAGTCGATGTCACAGCAAGAAGAGACTTCTCCAAGGCCTATGAAAGTTGAAGAGCTCACTATTAAGATTCTTATAGATCTTCCAGTGGAGCCTACCTTGGAGCTAGTACCATCTTTGGCAGATATGAGGGTATTATTTTTCTTGAGATCGCCTCTTGTGTATGACACATTGCAGATGTCTACACGAGCCAAGTTCATAGGAGATCAGGTAACTTATGGTGCAGAGTATAGTCGGTTCAGTTTTCACCGTCAATGACGTGTCTCAGTCTGCTATTGGTGTCTTGATCAAGCTGTCATTTTTTATCGATCCGACACGGAGACCAGTTTTACCTCCATCGCCTTGGTCTCGTTGTGATGCATTAGTGATGGTGCCACGATCACCACTATGGCCAGATTGAGATGCTTCATGAGAGGTATCCTCACTCGACAGGGTCGACTCTCTCCCACTCCAGGGAAAATGATGGGGACATCACACCAGTGCTACTTATCTTTTCATGCCTTAATCTTATTTTTGAGTTTAGCTTTTTTTATTATGAAACTTAGTCCCACATAGGTGGTGATGGGGGAGTTCACTTTATAAGAACCTATATAAAGAGGCTCAACTCAATGAATAAATTAAAAAAAATTCCAGTTAAATTCTCTTGAGAGTGCTCTTGAGTCTTGGGTGTGAAACCCGTGGTGCAAGGAGTGTGAAGCCCGCGTTGTAAGGGGTGTAAAGCCCAAATCTATCCGGTTTTTTCTACACCTTAATCGCTCTTTTCTAGTTCTTCAATCCAAAATCCTAGTTTTTCAGTTTTAGTTTGAAGGTGATTGTGATCCTATCCCATGTTATATCAGTAAGTAAAAGGACCAAGATTTAAGGCCAGCACAAAAACTTGTGATTGGGCTCAACATCAATGCTTGGGAGAAAAACAGACCTCTTTACAGTTTAATAAGCATTCACGCTGTCTATAGGAAATAACAACAATAATGATGATAATAATGTGATGTGAATATACTTTAAGGATCATTCTAAATTGGTGTTGGAACAAAGGGTAAGAGTTAAGCAACGAGCGACCTGTAACTGAGAGATTAAAGTTTCTTTTTCTTGTTTCTATTTAACTAGGCTTGGATCTAAGACATCAAAGGAAGGAGGGGTTGATGGGGGCCGCAGATAAGATATTTTTAGAGAGGCAAAGATCTCCTAGTTCTTAGGTTTTTGAATTGATTTTGTTATCTGAAAAGCAATTACAAAGACCCTTCACAAAGAGTAGAGATTTTTCTTCAACTACATTAGAAAAAATTAATTCCAATTAGGTTACATTTGCTAATCCTATTAAGACTAAGATTAGAATCTGACTGACTCCATATTGACTAAACAATATGGTTACAACCAACAATGCATGTTCTACATCTCAAATAAAATGAAAATTGCACTACATAATCTCAAGGACGCCTTCGAATTGATCAACAAATTTTAGAGTGAACAATTAATGTTCAGAGCGTATAAATTTCTATAACATATTAATACAAGGGGTCGTTACCTTAACTACAAAATTCTCATGATCTGAAATTAATGAAATTGTCAAATGTCAATCATTGATCTGCAAATCCAATTCATTTCTGCCTATTCGATTATTTATAATATCAACATGCCTGAATCATTGAATTTCAGTTTTGTTGTTTGCATGGTTATATTTGAAATCTCAACTTCTGTCACTTAGCCATAGTTATAAATAAGTGAAGTATCTTTGAGAAAATCAGAGGCTCAAAATTCATTCATACATTCCTTAGTGAATTTTAGTTTCACAGAAAACATTGAAGTGCAATTGCATGTGTAATTGGTAATCAACAAATACAATAAACCAAAAGTGATACTTCCTCAAATACTATGATTAAAGATTCTATGATTTCCAATTGTGGGTAACCAAAAAGACCGTAATTTAAGCTCAATTTTCAGACTAAAACCATAATGAGAAGACTTGGAGCCAGGGCAGCAGCTGAATGATGGGTTTAGATACACAGACCCAGGTTATAGATGAACGGAGATAAAAATACAGAATATCCAAACAATATAAAAGAACTAGCATATTATTATAACTGCATATAGAGATATTTGCTAAGAGGTGGAAAAGAAGTTAAACAAGCTTTACCTGGACATTGCTCTCCTCCATTAGGATTTCCTTGGCCTTGTCACATAATGTTTTGACCTGCCATGGGCATATGATAGAAAATTTTAAAAATATAAAAACAGCCAGATTTACTGCTGTTATCAAATTTTACAGAAACCATCTTAAATCACCAAATATGTGCTTTCATAAAATAAAATAAAAAAGTGCTAGAGATTTCTTAGATCAGGGGCGGCGACTATGAAGTTACCTAGATGACTAATGGCGCATTCATTAAGGATTGTAATTTATAATATAGTAACATGTGTGAAATTTCCACGGAACATAGCGTTAGATGATGATCTATGTTTGTGAGAGGATTTCCATTAGAGCATCTAAATGATAGCAAGTAGAGAAGGCCCGAAAGTGTCTATAGGCTCCACCCACTGCAAGGTGGTGGAATGGATTTATAAGAAAATATTGGCATCTTTTGCAGGCAGCCGGTAGAGGGTATTTGAACACTCGCTAATTGAAACCGAAGAAAAAGATTTTTTTCATTGTAATCTGCAGACATACTGTCTCTAGGCAGGTGGTTGGGGATTTCTTTCTTTCTTGTTTTCCTTTTTGTTGGGTTTTTATTTTTTATTTTTTTTTGTTTGTGTGGTGGAGGTGTTTTGTGTGGTGGGGGGGGGGGGAGGTGGGGCAATAAAACAACCCTGTATATAAAGGAAAAGTTCAAAACATGCGTTTGAAAATGCATTGCAAATTGCGGGAGTAAGTTTTAATGAGGGATTGTCAATATGGCAGAACAAGTTCCATGGTTTCTTGTCAATAAAATCCTAGTTAGCGCCTCAGTTCTAGATAATTCATACCCCATGAATATATAAAATAGAAATTCTCTTATGCAGTGTAGTAAATAAGGTGTCAGTAGACCAAGCTTGGATGTCAGGTGGACCAGTCAAATATCAATGGCCACCAGAAACGTCCTGTATAGCATACTTACCCAGTCAAACAATACAACACAGCATGAACAGAATTTGGCCCCATTATGAGGAAATCAGTTTGTACTAGTACCTATTACAACCAACGATACAAGCCTTTGCAAGGTATAAGGTTGTTTACTTTGACACTTGAAAGTATTATAGTTCATTTGAGCATGTACCGAGTCTTAGAAGTTGGAAGATTTTTTTTCGTGCCAAATCTGCTAATTCTGAAGGGAATACTGTTTTATTGTTTAATTCAAAAAAATCAAATACCAATTGAAATTTCAAAAGAAAAGAAAAAGAAAAGAAAGAAATCTGGCAAAGTCAAAGTACAAAGTAAGATAACCGGGAAAAGTCAAAGTAAGGTAACCCTCTGGTGGCATAATCGTCAGAAAGATAAATAATTTGAATATGATGGCAATGTTGTTCCTTTCTGAATACACTAAAGGACATATCGATTTCAAAAATATTCAGAGCTTTTCCATTATAAACTTCTAAATTTCTAGTGACAGCTATATTAATCTCCCACCCCCACGCCCCGCGGGGAAAGTTAACTTGTTGTGGACAATAAAACTAACTATAAATTCTGTTATGTTAGGTTAGCACTACAATGTAATAGGTCAACAGTTATCTGTAAAGGACTTGTTCTCAACAAAAATTCCAAGGTCATGTCGTTTCAACTTCCAATACAGGACAATCAAATTCATCACACAACCATTTCCAATTGTAATCTATATAGAAATGATATCTTAAACATAAAAAAGTAATAAGAAGAAAGTTAATAAATCCAGTTCGCATGGCAATGAACCCTGGCTCTGAAAACATGAACAACAACGTTCTGATCTAAAGGTGAAACTTTCAGTTACAATTTCAAAAAAATAAGCCCCCAGTAACAAAAAATAGGGAAAAAACTGTGTCTCTCCGCTTTTAAAAAATAACAAACAACTGAATATGTCACTACCCTCTCATCAGATCCAAACAACAAGCAACATAACACAAACTTTGCATCAGATCCGCCACATCCGCCAACAAAGCCAGAGCGAAAACTCCAGATCTCCCCTAAATTCTCCATCCCCGCTCAATCGACAAACCCTAACTCATCAAACCCCAAATATCCCCAGATCAGACAAAAAAACTGACCTCTTGCTCGGATAGAGGCTTGCACTGCATCAGCTGCGCAATCTGCTCGTCGAGGTTGCCATGGGAGTTCGAATTGATCTGATCCACGCTCATCTTCTCCTTCTCCTTCTAAAGGACCTCGAAACCGGAGCAGAACCCTAGTCCTAAATCGACTCACGCCTTCGAGCTTAAATCTCGCGCTCGCAGTCTCTCTCGCCCTCTCTCTTCCTCTCGATTTGTTATCGTCTATATTAATGATAGAGTTCCAAAAAACTCCGATGGAGATCGGGGGAGGGGAGGGGAGGGAGGGGCGCTGGCGCTGAGAGTGAGGAAGAGAGCCGCGGTGTGAGA